>JBBPBX010004686.1:0-51084 GCA_038048925.1 Garcialebias charrua
AGAGTAAAGTACTAAATGCTGTGATTAGCACAGTAATCTACTGCATGTTTCACTGCAGCACCCGCACTGTTTCCATGGTTACCTGGAGCTTCAGTGGTAAATAATGCCCCTTTTCCACTTACCGGCCCAGAGCGGCTCAGTCTGGTCCGGTCTGGTTCAGTTCGGCTCGGCTCACATGTAGGTTTGTCTCCATTCACTATCTGCAGCCCTTCTGTGGGCGGGGTGTAGAATCTCACTCGTCCTACCACGTGGTGGCGGTAGTGTTACCTCAAGCTATTTACTAGCCACCACTAAACGTTAGAAGAAGAACACCCTGCAGGACCTTGTCTCACCACCTGTTGGCGGTAATGTCCCTTGAGCTATTTAATGCTCTGATCTTACTTTATAGACTTTTCAGCTTGTTTTAAACCCATGTGTTTTCCATTTTGTTTCTTTATAATAAAGATTATTCTCATATATGCACAAGGTTCCTGTTAACATTGCTTAACACATTGATCACACTGCCCTGTAATCAGTTAAACTATTTTTACAGTAAGGTACAGATTAGGAATTAATTAGGTTTCAATTGGCCCTGTAATATTAAATGTTTGTATTTCATTAAATTTAAACGGTAATATTTTGTCAGGGATAATTCAAAGTCAAATGCAAATGGATAATTTGGTTTAAACTGTCCCATAAACATTAAAAGCATGTTTCTTTAAACGTAAAAACAAAGTATTAATAATTAAATGTTTGTTGATCAGGAAACTCGTTTGGGCATCCAAGAACAGCTTCATCGGGGTTGATGGCGACGTCTGTGCATCCTTGGAAAAGCTGCTGCACCCACAACCCGACATCAGGATGGATGGATGGATGGAGGGATGGGTTCATGTTGACATCTGTGCATCCTTGGAAAAGCTGCTGCACTACTCATGACACGACATCAGGAAGGATGGATGGATGGAGGGCTGTTCAAATCTAATAATCTTTTTCTTATGATTCTTTAAAGGTCAAATGCAAATGGAAAATATTCTTAACTTCCAGTATGTTTTTAAACAAACACTATACTGTACACACTTAACATTGTAAAATATGTTTAGGAAATTATTGTTCAATGACACCACTTAAGAAATAAAATGTTTATTATGAAAACTAAGAAGTGAAAAAAGCACAAAAATAAATACTGCATCCACCTAAATGATTTTTTTCCTGTTGTCTCATGGGCTTCCTCCAGAAGACACAAGTTGATAAATTCTGGTGTTGACTTCTTCGTCTTAACTGTAAAAAAAAGAAAAACATGGTTACCGGTAATTCAGTCTAGAAACTGTTTTATATGTAGATATATTTTATAAGATATATGTAAGATATATATACATATATCAAATATCTCAGAAACCACAAAGCAGATATTTTTCAAACCAACACAGTGTAATCACTACATGTTTATGTGCATACTGTAAGCTGTTGGAGTTATTTGAATTAAAATTCGATTTTTAATAGACATAAGTGTGTCGACCTAGCTTTTTTTTTCTACTAGTATTTAACACATATCTTATATCTCAGAAACCACAAAGCAGATATTTTTCAAACCAACACAGTGTAATCACTACATGTTTATGTACACACTGTAAGCTGTTGGAGTTATTTGAATTAAAATTCGATTTTTAATAGACATAAGTGTGTCGACCTAGCTTTTTTTTTCTACTAGTATTTAACACATATCTTATATCTCAGAAACCACAAAGCAGATATTTTTCAAACCAACACAGTGTAATCACTACATGTTTATGTGCATACTGTAAGCTGTTGGAGTTATTTGAATTAAAATTCGATTTTTAATAGACATAAGTGTGTCGACCTAGCTTTTTTTTTCTACTAGTATTTAACACATATCTTATATCTCAGAAACCACAAAGCAGATATTTTTCAAACCAACACAGTGTAATCACTACATGTTTATGTGCATACTGTAAGCTGTTGGAGTTATTTGAATTAAAATTCGATTTTTTATAGACATAAGTGTGTCGACCTAGCTTTTTTTTTTCTACTAGTATTTAACACATATCTTATATCTCAGAAACCACAATGCAGATATTTTTCAAACTAACACAGTGTAATCACAACATGTTCATGTACATGCTGTAAGCTGTTGGAGTTATTTGAATTAAAATTCGATTTTTTAATAATTTATTTTCAAAGCACATGTGACAGGTTTGGAATTGGTCAAAACAAATCAATTTAAATCCAGCACATTTGACCACAACGTGACATTATTAAGGACTTGTTCACCTGAGGAACCCTCGTGGTATAAAGCCAGCTATGACATATATTTTTTAAGCTTTTATTTAGCTATATTAAAAGAAAGAACGCCAATCGACCCCACCCGCGCGTGCATGTGACGTGCACGTGTCGACCTACTTTGTTAAATGCAGCTGATTTGACCACAACATGAAATTATTAAGGAACTGTTCAGCTCAAGCACAATCTTGATATAACGTCAGCTATGAAATATATTTTTTAAAGCGTTTATTTAGCTACATTATAGAAATAAAGACGGCTCACGTGCGCGCGCGGGGGCGCGCGTGCACGTGGCAAAACTACTTTTTTTAATCCTGCCGTTTTGACAACAACGTGAAATTATTAAGGAATAGTTCGGCTTAAGACACATATTTGCTATAATTTTAAATACAAATAATTGTTTTTACCATGTTAATCTTGTAAAGTCCTTCCGTCTTTGCTCCCTCGCGGCAGCCACTTCCTCAAACTCAGTCCAGCCTCCTCCCCACGGTTCGGGTCCAGCCGGCCTGGACCCTGCTCTGAGATGAGTCCGGAATCTTGGCGCGGCGCTGCACATCTGTTAGGTGGAAATGCTCTCCAACGCGCATTTGGCACGCAAATATGACGTCACATCCGACCCGGGCCACCAAGTGGAAAAGGGGCATAAGAGATTCACCTGACAGCCAATCAGAGGATGTCAGGTCCACATGACAGCCAATCAGAGGATGTCAGGTCCACTTGACAGCCAATCAGAGGATGTCAGGTCCACCTCTGACTTTTTCTGATGCTGAGAAACTCGTCCATGCTTTTGTCTCCTCCAGGCTCGACTACTGCAACTCCCTGTTTATTGGTATCCCTGGCAAAAACCTTCAGAAACTTCAATATATTCAAAACAGTGCAGCAAGGATTCTGTTGAGAGTTCGTAAATTTGAACATATTACACCCATTCTCCATAACCTCCATTGGCTTCCTGTCACCTACAGAATTCAGTACAAAACTGCTCTCATTACACATCAATGCTTGCACGGAACTTCACCTGACTATCTAAAGGACATTCTTGCACCATATTCATCCACCCGGTCTCTACGATCACAGAACAGTAATTTACTTCATATTCCTCGGACCAAATTGAGGACCATGGGAGACCGAGCATTCTGTGTGGCTGCCCCCCGCCTGTGGAACTCCCTCCCTGACGACCTGAGAGCTCCACAGTCACTGGTTGACTTTAAAAGCGGCATTAAGACTTTTCTTTTTAAGCAAGCCTATTCTGCCTCCACATGATTTTATCTTTGATCTTAGCTGTTATCTTTATTGATTTTACTTGATTTTATCACTTGTTTTATTTTATTTATTTTTTAAGCAAGCCTAAATCTACATGATTTTATCTTTGATCTTAGTCGATATTATTATTGATTTTATTTGATTTTATCACTTGTTTTATTTTTTACCTTTACCTTGTTACACATTGTAGCACTTTGAGATTTTTATTAATGAAAAGTGCATTATAAATGGAATTCATTATTATTATTATTATTATTACCTGACAGCCAATCAGAGGATGTCAGGTCCACATGACAGCCAATCAGAGGATGTCAGGTCCACATGACAGCCAATCAGAGGTTAGGACGCAATGGTTCAGGTTTGGTCCTGGGAGAGATTCTGAAGGTTTCAATGCTTTTAGGCCAGTTATCTGGGCTGGTGGTTCTACTGGGTTGTTGTCTGAACTGATCTGTTTAAACACTGTAATTTCTGGACTACAGAGCACACCTGTGTATAAGCCACACATACAGTACCAAATCTAAGATAAATCATAATTTTGTACATACATAAGATGCACCAGCTGTTAAGTTGCAGGTAGTCACTGTACAGTGAATGTAAAGGCCGAGATACACTCGAGCGTCCTCACGATACGCCTATACGCAGCGTACGTACGTCAAGGCAAAAGCGTAGCCCTTCGTAGCCCCTCAGGGCATGTACGCGCAAAGCTTTTTTTTTACGTCCGCGTGCGCGATGCGCGGTGTCTGACCATAAACTTCCCCGGCGCCGGACTGTTTTGTATGTTACACAAATGAAATAAATTCCCCTTCTTTATCGCTGATCGGGCCTTTTCTTTTGTTTTTTTGCCTAAAGTCAAGTAATCACTTCTTCCTCCGTTCACTCCATGAATGAAATGAATGAATTCAGGTCCTACCTGGGTGCGCGATGTTTTAAATATCCCTGGTGGGCTGTGTGCTGCAGGAAAAGCACTCCCTGTTATTATTTTTATTTCTGAGAGAACTTTTTATAACATATATAGTAGAAACACCGTATCAGAACACCGCCGCGGTCTTCAGCGAGCTACATGAGCTGAGTGAAAGCTGTCAATCATTTCAGTAGGCGTGTCAGCAAGTGACCAATCAGCGAGCTCAGTTGAGTCCCCTCCGTGCGCAGCTGCTCATATTACAACAAGGAGAATGCGAGCGTTTGAAAGCTGATAGTTTCTGAAGTATAGCAGCAAAACACATGCGCACAAAATGCGCGCGTAGAGTGGCGTACCTGAGGACGCTCAAGTGTATCTCGGCCTTAAGTGCCAAGCTTTGTCTGTGCTGTTCTTGTTGTACAAAAATCATCCGCTTGATGGCGATCATAGACTGTGGCTTGTTTTTCACATGCACTAAGCTTGAGTGGCCATCCTACCTATACTTAAAGTTTCAGTTTTCGACTCATGGTAACAAACATTAAACCTTTAAAATGAACAAAATACTGGTAAATATCTACTGGTAAGCATAATCACTGGTTATAAAACACTAAAAATGGACATACAAGTGTCAAACACCTACGTAACTGAAATTATTTAAAAAATTATAAATTTTTATTTATTTATAAATTTTATTCATTTTAAATTAAAACACAAAACAATTACACATACTATATGAAAAACAAAACATAAAATGAAAGGTAGCAGAACGAAGAAAAACTCTTACGTCAATGTCAATGTCAATTTTATTTCTATAGCACATAAAAACAACCGAAGCTGACCAAAGTGTTGTACAGTTAAAACAGATAAAAATAAACATAAAAGAGTAAAATGCATCTAGTGCCACTGAAACATAATAAAGTTATCAGCAAATGCACAACAACAATAAAATCTGCTCAAATTTTGTTCTCAGACTCTGCGAGGATCAAACACCAAGTAAATGAGATGAGTCTTAAGTGAAGATTTAAAAGTGTCAACAGTCTGAGCGCTCTTTAAATTCTCAGGTAAACTGTTCCACAGCTTTGGACCAGCAACCACAAAAGCCCGAACACCTCTAGACTTCATTCTGGATCTGGGGACATCTAAGAGAAACTGGTTGGTAGACCGGAGTGCTCTTACAGGAGTGTAGATATTAATAAGATCACATAAACATGACGGGGCCAGAACTTTTAAGATTTTAAAAACAAGCAATAAAATCTTAAAATCAATCCGATAGTGGTCAGGGAGCCAGTGAAGAGAAGCCAGGACAGGGGTTATGTGTTCGTATTTTTTAGTTGCTGCGTTCTGGACAGATTGTAAATGAAGCAAAGATGATTTGTCTAAACCAACATACAGTGAATTACAATAGTCCAAGCGAGAAGTAATAAAAGCGTGAATCACCTTTTCAAGGTCTCTGAAAGAGAGACAAGACTTCACCTTGGCAATGAGTCTTAACTGGAAGAAACCGGATTTAACAACAGCATTTATCTGTTTGTCTAACTTAAAAGCACTGTCAAAAATAACTCCTAGATTCCTGACATTGGAGTGGCTGTATGAAGCCAAGAGGCCAAGAACATTAAGGGAGTTACTTTACCAAAGCTGATGACTTCCGTTTTATTTTCTTTTTTGTAATTGAAGTTTTTTATTAATTTTTGAAACATGAACATAAAATGTACATTAAAACATCAAAAAATATTAAAAACAAAAACAAAAACAAACAAAATAAAATACAGAACACAAGGCTGGTGCACCCCCCTCCCCCCAGAGAACCGTGGACCGCAAATGGTACGACACATCCAAAAAAATAAAGAAAGCATGTCTGTAATTGCTTCCGTTGGTGTGGAACAGACAATCAAGCAAAACAACAACAAAAAGAAATAACATAAGACAGAGCAATGTAATTTTAGGTCGTTGTAACACCCTTTAGTGAGTCCCAAAAGCTGTCCCAATCTTTATCTCTGGTCCCCTTCAAATTACTGAGCATGACCTCATATGAAGCTGCTTCAGTCATTGATTTAATCCAGTCATTGATTTCGGGACGTTTTGTGGTCTTCCAATGTCTTAAGATGATCCTGGATGCTGTCACAAGACCGACCATAATAACTGAAAGAGTTCCTTTGGGAATGTCCGGCATTCGAGATCTGTCTCCCAGTAAACACAGTTCTGGGGTCCGGGGAACTTCTGAGCCAAACCATGCGCTCAGAACCTTCAAGACTTCAATCCAAAAAGGTGCAATCAGAGGACATTCCCAAAAACAGTGTAAATATGTCCCCACCTCTTTTTTACATTTCCAACACAAATTGTCCGTCATTAGTTTCATTCTGTGCAATCTGGTAGGAGTATGATAATATCTATGCAACACTTTATACTGTATGAATTTATTTTGGGCTTCTTTCACATATTTACCGCTCCCTGCTAGGACCTCCAGCCATTCTTCCTTTGTGTACTCGGTCCCCAAATCTCTTTCCCAAATAAGTTTGATATTCAGTGATTCACCACTCAAACTGTTACTTAAGAGTTTATAAAACCGAGAGGTCGTGTGGCATGCACGTGGTGACCTAATAAAATCGAAAATCTTATTTTCCACACCGTCTTTGATTTTGGCAGTCACACAGTGTCTCATCTGTAAATATTTCCATAGGTTTACTCTGCCTTCTAATTCAAATGTACGAGTTAAATCCTCATAGGACATAAATTGTCCATCTTTATACAGATCACCAATGGTGTGTATGCCACGTGAATGCCACTGCCCCCAAAACACAGGTTGTTTCCATATAGATATAGCAGGGTTATTCCAGAGAGACGCATACATCTGTACCTGATGTGGAAGCTCTAACATTCTATGGACTTTTGACCAAACCTCACTAGAGTGAACAAGAACCGGGTTTGTTGTGTCAGTCTTTTGAGACAGTTTGTGTCTTGGGTGGAACGGTGAACAAACATCCGCTTCAATGCTTATCCATTCCTGCCCGTTCCCAGATTCCTCCCAGGATTTTTTAATTAGTACAATATTTACCAGATGTAGCCAATTGGCTCTTCCCTTGAGATACTGATCAGGCTGCAGAGTTTTCTTCTGAATGTAAATGAAGGGGGATGATGGGTGTTCTTAACAGTTTGAAAATGCCTTGTGGGCTTGGGTCCATTGTTTGCGAATGAATGGCAAACATTCCAATGTAATTGGCTAATGGCTGCACCTTCTGCAACATTTTGGCTGACTGGCAGATTCACATGTGTTGTGACAAATGTAGAAAGGAGATGTTGTGTGTGTGTATATATATATATATATATATATATATATATATATATATATATATATATATATATATATATATATATATATATATATATATATTACGGCTTCGTAACCTTATGTACAGATGTATGTGTAGGCTAACAAACTCTGCAAATAGCATCATCTATACTCTGACCAACCCTGCACAAAGCTCGGTTAGGTTCTATTCAAGTCTGTGGAATCACTGGCGCCTTAAATTATTTGGCAATGGATGAACATTCTATTTTTACTGTGTCTTGTTGATGTTATCTTTTTAATTTTTAATTTATTTTTATTTTTGGTGGTGGTGGTTGTTTTTGTTACTATGGACCATATGCGTCTGAAATAAAGTTTTGATTGATTGATTGATATATATATATATATATATATATATATATATATATATATATATATATATATATATATATATATATATATATATATATATATATATATAAATATATGTACATTACAACATATAATTTCATTTGAGCTGCTTCCTTCAGGGCGAAGGTACGGCCTTCCTTTATTCTCAAGAAACAGAACAAAATTTTCTTTCATACCACAAGCAATTAAATCAATAAATAATACTAAGGTATCATGACTTACTGAGCACAAATGTCTTGGCTACACCTTCTGCAACATTTTGGCTGACTGGCAGATTCACATGTGTTGTGACAAATGTAGAAAGGAGATGTTGTATATATATATATATATATATATATATATATATATATATATATATATATATATATATATATATATATATATATATATATATGTATATATTATATGTATATATATGATATATATATATATATATATATATATATATATATATATATATATATATATATATATATATATATATATATATATATATATATATAATATAATGGTAAATGGAGCTTATTTATATAGCGCTTTCCAGCCCCCTGTGAGGGACCCCAAAGCGCTTTACAATACCAACCATCCACCCATTCATACACACATTCATACACCGGTAGCGGTGACTGCCATGCAAGGCGCCTTCCAGTCCTACCGGGAGCAACTCGGGGTTAAGTGTCTTGCCCAGGGACACAACGACACATGGTGTGAGTAACCGGGATTCGAACCTCCAGCCTTCCGATCGGGGGACGACTGCCATTACCACTACACCACGGCCGCCCATAATATATATATTATATATATATATATAATATATATATATATATATATATATATATATATATATATATATATATATATATATATATATATATATACATATATATATATACATATATATATACAGGTAGTCCCCGATTTACGAGCGAGATCCGTTACAACGAGGCGCTCGTAAACCGGAAATCTCGTAATTTGGAACGGTTGCCATGTCTCTCGTAAGTCCGAAATTTCGCTCGTAAATTGGAACGGTTTCGCTAGCGCGACTAAAAACACTCTATTTTCATCCAAAAACTGCTTATGAGTGCATAAAAATGATCGGAAACGTGTGTCCATATGCTTAGCTAACTAACTGTGGTGAAAAAACACATGAAAACTCAGTATTTTTTGCGTTTTTTCCAAAAATTCGCCAGCTCGTAAGTCTGGAACCTCGTAGATCAGAGCGCTCGTAATTCGGGGACTACCTGTAATATATATATATATATATATATATATATNATAATATGTATATATATAATATATATATATATATATATATAATATATATAACATATGTTTATGTTTATGTTTATTAAATTTGTTCATTTTTTTTACAAAAGAAACAATACAAGACAATCCCATAAATGATATTGTACAAAATATAAAAAAATGAAAGGTAGCAGAAAGAAGAATAAATCTTATTATATCTGCCCTAGCCTGGCCCTCGCCATTCCTACGCAGCTCCGCTCAATTCTCATTTCCCTTCACTGCTGGGTCTGGGACTTGTCCCATAGACAAGGATATCTCCGGTAGATTTTTGACCGGACCAATCAGAGAACAGAAGGCGGAGTTTTGAACGACGTCGACTGACGTCGTCATTCAAAATGGCTGCCGCCACGAAGGAATTTTCAATAAAACAAGGTAAAAAACTATTATTTCTCTGCTGATAAAAAATGTATTTCTTAGCTAACGTTATATCAGAAGTGTTCCTGAGCAATCAGAGAGCAGAAGGCGGAGTTTTGAACGACGTCGACTGACGTCGTCATTCAAAATGGCTGCCGCCACGAAGGAATTTTCAATAAAACAAGGTAAAATACTTTGTTCATTTTTTTTTACAAAAGAAACAATACAAGACAATCCCATAAATGATATTGTACAAAATATAAAAAAATGAAAGGTAGCAGAAAGAAGAATAAATCTTATTATATCTGCCCTAGCCTGGCCCTCGCCATTCCTACGCAGCTCCGCTCAATTCTCATTTCCCTTCACTGCTGGGTCTGGGACTTGTCCCATAGACAAGGATATCTCCGGTAGATTTTTGACCGGACCAATCAGAGAACAGAAGGCGGAGTTTTGAACGACGTCGACTGACGTCGTCATTCAAAATGGCTGCCGCCACGAAGGAATTTTCAATAAAACAAGGTAAAAAACTATTATTTCTCTGCTGATAAAAAATGTATTTCTTAGCTAACGTTATATCAGAAGTGTTCCTGAGCAATCAGAGAGCAGAAGGCGGAGTTTTGAACGACGTCGACTGACGTCGTCATTCAAAATGGCTGCCGCCACGAAGGAATTTTCAATAAAACAAGGTAAACTATTATTTCTCTGCTGATAAAAAATATATTTCACCGCTGACGTTATATCAGAAGTGTTCCTGAGCTTAACAGTTCCTAAATCAATTCACGAAATGGTCAAATCTGCTGGATTTAAATAGTTTCGGTTTGACATTTTCCAAACAGCCTCGGGTGCGCTACGAAAATAAATGATAAAAAATCGAATTTTATCTCAAATGTTTCATCTAGGCCAACAGTCAGTAAATTAGAGACATATAATTACACACTGGTAGCAGAAAAAATATCCACCGAGTGGTTTCTGAGCTTTTTATCTGAATAGCCTGGACCTCGCCAGGCTAACTAACAAAACTCCGCCTTCTGTTCTCTGATTGGTCCATTCAAAAATCTAACGGAGAAATCGCTGTCTATGGGAGAGATGCCAGACCCTAGTACAAAGCGAAGTGAAGGACATGGGTCTGGTATCAACCAGGCTATATCTGCCCCCTTTTTCCAACAATCAGATTAAACAATAATAATCTTCAACCAACAGTACAAAATGACTAACTATTTCTAATTTTCTAACTAATACAATACACATTACGCTAGTTCATATATATTTATATAATATATATTATATTATATTATATATATATAATATATATATATATATATATATAATAAATATTTATATATATATATATATATTTATATACACGACCCTGTGTACATAATCTCGTTTTCATCACATGTACCACATGCGGTGCAAATGACAATAAAGACTCTCTGACTCTGATATATAAATATGCCCCGAAGGCCTCCTCCACACCAACAGAATGGCCTCATATACATACCAATGGCTGCAAAAATGCAAATTCAATGAGCCATTTGACTAACTCCCATGGGAACTATAGTTAGAAAAGCCAAATGGCTCATAGCCTCTGAGATTTCTGTAAGTGTTATGGGTGAGTCACAAATTGATTTTTTGAAATCTCCAATTGTCTTAATATTACCTAGATTGTTAAATAAATAATTCATATGAGCAGGTGAAATGGTTGAGGTATATAGTTTTTATAGAAGTGGCCGCTAGGAGTGCTCTGGGGCAATATGGCGGCATTATGTTGACTTCCGGCAGTTAGCCGTTCGCTTTGGTTAGCACCAGTCGAACCCATTCAAAATCAACAGTTTGGAAGGAATTATAAGCCTAACTGTGAAGTCCCTTGAACAAATGTCCTTTTAAGAGATGAATTGATAAACTTAACTGGAAATCTCACATAAAATACATGAAATTAAAACTATGCAAAAGTATCGGACTTCTAATTAAAGTAAAACGTGTTTTAGAGCTGTCAACACTACAGACATTATATTATTTATTTGTTGTTCCATATCTGACATACTGTATAGAGGTATGGGGCAACACATATAAAACCAACACTAAACCTTTATCTGTCATACAGAAGAAAGTTATGAGAATTTTATATAAAGTGGACACCAGAGAACACGCAAATAAATTGTTTATTCAATCAAATATCTTGAAACTAAAGGATCTGGTTAATTTAAAAATTCCATTGGTTATGTTTAAAGCTAGAAAGAGATTATTGCCATTTAATTTACAAAAGTTATTTTTCTTAAGCTCTTGTGATAGAACTAACAGAAGGAAGTATGATTTCAAAAATAAAATGGCATACTACTTTAAAACAAATGTGCATTTTGGTGCATGGAGTTAAACTATGGAACAGTTTGTATGAGGAGTTTAAAAAATGCTCTACAATAAACCAAACACTTTATAAAAAAAGAGAGATTAACTCTTATACAACTTTGAGTTGTTAATGGGAAGAGTGGTATTGTGAGGATTGTGCCATCCTTGTTTGTTTTCTTGCCTGTCTCTTGTTAATCATCCCCAGTCTGTCTCACAGGTGTTTGTAATTTGTCTCGTCTTGTCTATGAGTATATAAGCCCTGTTATGTGTTTCAGTCAGTGTCGGTGCATCGTTAGGTCTCCCCTGTGTCTCTCCAGTCTCCACTCATGTAAGTTTTTTTGCTACATTGTCAGCTGTTTATTTATATAATTAAAATATTATGTTTTATACAACTCCTTGGCCTCCTTGAGCTTCTGTCTGCACCACTGGGTTTAATCTCGCTCTCTGAGCAAATCCTGACAGTAATGCACCGACCATCAAAAAAGCCCAGCAGACAGAAAGTTGTTCCTTCCTGTCCTCTTGAGTCCAGACAGATGGAAGAGACCGTGTTCCACTGTGGCGGGTTCCAGGTCCGACCCGTGTTGGCACAAGATCTCTGCCAGGACGTGGAGGTTTTGCCTTCTCCCCTCCTGGTCCTCAAGGAGAAACGAAGGACCCAGCTCCGGGTGGACAGCTTGACCCATGAATCCAGTCCGCTCTCCTCCTCGGCTCAGTTCAGCTACTCTGGGTGGACATTGGGAGAGGACGCGAACCGGAGGACGAGCTCTGCTCCATGCCTGTCCCTCAGCCTAATCGTCGCCACTGGAGCGGCCGAAAACGAACCCGGAAGCAGTCCAACGCGCTGATCCTAGCGCCTTCTACGGTTCCGGCTCGGCGGAACCGAACTTCCTAAGGTCAGTCCCAGCGTTTCCACGGGAGCGGGTCCTGTCGCCTCACCTTCCAGGGTTCCAGTGAGGGCAGGGTCCAGTGCCTCACCGTCACTTCGGGCTGTTCCGGTTCAGTTCAGCGAGACTGATTTTTCCAATCCTGGTTCTGATATCTTAATGGGGGCGGGTTCCGTTGCCTTACCTTCCAGGTTTCTGGTGGGGGCGGACCTTGACATCTCACCTACACACAGAGCTTCCTCGAGACTTGGCTCTGTTCCCTCTCACTCTTCCCCCTGTTCGTCCAGAGACAAGGTGAAGGGGGGGCCAACCTGTCAATCAGACAAAACAACAAAACCCCATCACTCCAGCAGAGGTCACCCCAGGAGAATCTTCAGGGGTGATAGATACTGCCACAATAAACCACATAAATTACAACCTTGAAAAACTGTTTTCCTCAGCTAAAAGTAATCCGGACTGTTCAAAACTAAACCTCACATTAGCCAAAAAACTGTTACTATCAGTACCTGGTCTCACATCCATCCCCTCATACCACCGTATCCTGATGGAGATTCATTCCTTCATAGAAACAGCCCCAGTTTCGTGTTCAAAATCAGTTTAGGGTTTTTCCTCTCTCTTCCCACCACCTACAGTCTCTCCAGCACCTGCAGGGTCCTGTTCTGAGGGGGTCTTGGCTGATGCCCCTTCTGTAACCCATGATGAGGGAGTTCCTGTGTCCGGGAAGGGTTTCTGGTCTGGTCCTGGACCGAGCCGTCACCGCCGTGGCAGGGATCGATGGCAAAGAGGACCTACCGACTCCTCTTTGGCTGCAGACGACTCCTCTTCGGCTATAAACGACTCCACTTCTTCGGCTGCAGACAATTCCTCTTCTTCGACTGCAGACGACTCCTCTTTGGCTACAGACGACTCCTCTTTGACTACAGACAACTCTTCTTCTTCAGCTGCAGACGACTTCTTCGGCTGCAGACAACTCCTCTTCGGCTGTAAACAACTCAACTTCTTCGGCTACAGACGACTCCACTTCTTCTTCGGCTGCAGACGACTCCTCTTCTTCGGCTGTAGACGACTCATCCTCTTCAGCTGCAGACTCCTCAGCTGCAAACTCCTCGGTTGCAGACGTCTCCTCGCCGACTGCAGCAGACGTCTCCTCGCCGACTGAAGCAGACGTCTCTTAAATATCCACATGGACAATTCCTCCTCACCTCTGGCAACAGATTTTAAGTCTCTTTTGGACTCTTAATCTCACTCAACACGTTGACGCCCCTACGCACAGCAGGGGGCATACTCTGGATTTGGTGATTACAGACACTGTACTCATCAATAACTTGTCTGTATATGACCTGGGTGTCTCAGACCACAGGGTCATCTCCTTGGAAGTGCCTTCATCTTCGCCTGCTTCAAACCCAAAACGACCTATCCAGTTCCGTGACTTTAAAAACATTTCCCCTGATGTTCTGTCTGCTGAGCTTCACGCCCTGGCCGCTGTCAATCATTCATCTGCAGATGACTCTGTGGATTACTACAACCAATCTCTCCGGGAGCTCCTGGACCTACATGCTCCCCTGAAGACAAGACTGGTGTCTTTCTCCCGTTCAACTCCCTGGTACACTGGTGAGCTACGCAAGATGAAGGCAACTGGCCGTGCTATTGAGAGACGTGTAAAATCATCTGGTCTCTCTGTACATACGCAGGCATATAAAGAACATCAGAAAGTGTACGCCTATTCTCTTAAAGAAGCACGCTCCAAATATTATTCTAACATCATCAACACCTGCCCAGGAAACTCTAAACAGCTCTTCTCCACAATAACTCGTCTGCTTAATCCCATTAAACAAACGCCTGAGGACTCTGTTCTAAAAAGCAACCTGTTCCTTTCATTCTTTAAAAACAAAGTTGACTCTATCAGATCTCAGCTCCACAGCCTCCCTGATCTTAGTGTGCCATCTACCCGTCTGCATTCTGGGACCCTAAACAGCTTTGATGAAGTTGTTCAGAGTAAGGTGGAGGCCATAATCAAGAAAATGAAGCCTTCATCCTCCGCCCTGGATCCCTTCCCCTCGTCTCTCATAAAATCCAATCACCTTGCAATTAGCCCATTAATCACACAAATAATAAATAAGTCTCTACAATCTGGTCATGTTCCACTGCCTCTAAAAACTGCTATCATTAGGCCTCTTCTGAAAAAATCTAATTTGGATCCCAACATTTTTTCTAATTACCGCCCAATTTGCCACCTCCCTTTTCTGTCTAAAGTGCTTGAGAAAGCTGTTGCTGCTTAGCTGCAGGACCATCCACAGCAACACTCCCTGTATGAGAAGTTCCAGTCTGGATTCAGGGTAGCTCACAGTACTGAGATTGCATTGCTGAGAGTTACCAATGATGTCCTCATGGCTGCTGACACTGGTTCTCCCTCCATCCTTGTCCTCCTTGACCTCACTGCAGCCTTCGACACTGTGGACCATAGTATCCTCCTCCACCGTCTTCATGTGGAGGTCGGTCTCTGTGACACTGTCCTGGACTGGTTCAAATCTTTCCTCTCCAATAGGCTGGAATGTGTTAGTCTTGGCAACGCCACGTCCCAGACAGTCTGTGTCTCCTGTGGTGTCCCTCAGGGGTCAGTTCTGGGACCCTTGCTGTTTTCCCTTTACATGTTGCCTTTAGGTCAAATTATTAATCAGTTAAACTTTTCTTTTCACTGTTATGCCGAAGATACACAGCTTTACATCAGGACTTGAGCATCCTCATCTTCCACCTTGTCATCTCCATCTTCACTCACTGCCCTCTCTGTCTGCCTGGAGGAAAAACGGGCATGGATGAATCAGAACTTTCTTCAATTAAACTGCTCCAAGACTGAGGCCATACTGATTGGCACCCCTCACCAGGTACAAACATCTTCTATAACAACAATTTCCTTTTCTGGACAAGACATCCCCCTCTCCACCTCTGTTACAAATCTTGGAATAAAAATGGACTCTCATCTTACATTTGAAAATCACATTAAGCTTCTGTTTAAAACTTGCTTCTTCCATCTTCGAAACATCTCCAGACTTCGCCCATCCCTAACTTTTTCCGATGCTGAGAAGCTCGTCCATGCTTTTGTCTCCTCCAGGCTCGACTACTGCAACTCCCTGTTTATTGGAATCCCTGGTAAATACCTTCAGAAGCTTCAATATATTCAAAACAGTGCAGCAAGGATTTTGTTGAGAGTTCGTAAATTTGAACATATTACACCCATTCTCCATAACCTTCATTGGCTTCCTGTCGCCTACAGAATTCAGTACAAAACTGCTCTCATTACACATCAATGCTTACACAGAACTTCACCAGATTATCTAAAGGACATTCTTATTCCATACTCATCCACCCGGTCTCTGCGGTCACAGAACAGTAATCTCCTTCACATTCCGAGAACCAAATTAAGGACCATGGGAGACCGGGCTTTCAGTGTGGCTGCCCCCCGCCTGTGGAACTCTCTTCCTGACTGCCTGAGAGCCCCACAGTCACTGGTTGACTTTAAGAGCGGCTTGAAGACCTTTCTTTTCAACCGAGCATACTCTGCCTCCTCATGATTCTACCTTTGATCTTAGTTGATACTGTTATTGATTTTATTTGTTTTATTACTTGTTTTATTGACATTTAATTCTGTTGCACTTTGTAGCACTTTGAGATTTTCATAAATGAAAAGTGCGTTATAAATTAAATTCATTATTATTATTCATTATTACGTCTCCTCGCCGACTGAAGCAGACGTCTCCTCGCCGACTGAAGCAGACATCTCCTCGCCGACTGAAGCAGACGTCTCATCGACTGCAGTGCCTACTGAAGCAGATGTCTCCTCGCCGACTGTAGCACCGACTGAAGCAGACGTCTCCTCGCCGACTACAGCACCGACTGAAGCAGACGTCTCCTCGCCGACTGCAGCAGACGTCTCCTCGCCGACTGCAACAGACGTCCCCTCGCCTGCGGCGGACTCATCGCTTGTGGCAGTCTCATCGCCTGCGGCAGACTCATCGCCTACGGCAGACTAATCGCCTGCGGCAGACTCATCGCCTGTGGTAGAATCATCGCCTGCGGCAGACTCCTCGCCTGCGGCAGACTCCTCGCCTGCGGCAGACTCCTCGCCTGTTGCAGACTCATTGGCTGTCGACCCTTCGACTCTTGGTTCCGGCTTTTTGGCTCTTGGTTCCGGCTCTTCGAATCCTGTCTCTACCGCCGAAGATTCTGCTGAAGGAGATCCTACCACAGAAGACCTCGACTCTCCAGCGTCTCAGGATGCCTCTACTCCTCCAGTGGGTCCTAGCGCCGTCGACGCCTCTACTTCTCCAGAGGTTCCCAACGCTGTCGACGTCACTACTTCTCCAGAGGGTCCCAGTGCCGTAGATGACTCTACTTCTCCAGAGGGTCCCAGCGCCGTCGACGCCTCTACTTCTCCAGAGGGTCCCAGCGCCGTCGACGTCTCTACTTCTCCAGAGGGTCCCATTGCCATCGACGCCTCTACTCCAGAGGGTCCCAGAGCCGCAGATGCTTCTACCACTACAGAGGGTCTCTGCGCCGGCGACACTTCTACCACTACAGAGGGTCTCTGCGCCTTTGATGTTGCTACGACTACATTGGGTCTCTGCGAGCCAGGTTCTCCAAGTCTGGTCCACGGGCCATTTTCTCCAAGTCTGGCCCACGGGCCAGCTTCCCCAAGAATGGCTCCCACGCCTGCGTCCAGGATGGTTCCCACGCCTACGCCCAGGATGGCTCCTACGCTTGCGCCCAGGATGGCTCCCACGCCTGCGTCCAGGATGGCTCCCTCGCCTCCACCCAAAATGGCTCCCATTGCACCCAGGATGGCTCCAACGCCTCTGCCAAGGATAGCTCCCACGCTTGCGTCCAGAATGGCTCCCACGCCTGCATCCAAAATGGCTCCCACGCCTGCGCCCAGAATGGCTTCTACGCCAGCACCCATAACGGCTCCCATGGCTCCCACGCCAGCGTCCAGGTTGGGGTTTCGTCCCTCGATGACCACAGACTCTGCGACTGTTGATGTCTCTTCGTCGGCCGACTCTTTGATGGCTGCAGATGACTCATCGCTGGCACCATCTGCAATGGACTTCTCCTTTACATTGGCGTCCGACGACTCCTCTACGTTGGCGCCGACGATTCCTCTACGTTGGCGCCCGACGACTCCTCTACGTTGGCGCCCGACGACCCCTCTACGTTAGCGCCCAACGACTCCTCTACGTTGGCGCCTGACGACTCCTCTACTTTGGCGCCCGATATCTCCTCTACATTGGCGCCCAACGACTCCTCTACGTTGGCGCCCGATGACTCCTCTATGTTGGCACCCGACGACTCCTCTACGTTGACGTCCAACAACTCTTCTTCGCAGGCGCCCGACTATCCCACGTCGCCTGCCTCTGCCCTCCACGCCGCCTGTTGCGGAGGCCCCTCGGCCCTCCACGCCGCCTGTTGCGGAGGCCCCTCGGTCCTCCACGCCACCTGTTACAGGGGCTCCTCTGCCCTCCACGTCGCCTGTTACAGGGGTTCCTCAGCCCTCCATGCCGCCTGTTACAGGGGCTCCTCGGCCCTCCACGCCACCTGTTGCAGAGGTTCCTCAGCCCTCCACGCTACCTGTTGCAAAGGCTCCTCGGCCTTCCACGCCGCCTGTTGCAGAGGCTTCTCAGCCCTCCACACGGCCAGTTGCAGAGTCTCATCATGCTCCTCATGTTGGACGGCCTTCCGGCCACCTACCTGCCATGATTCCTTGTGTTCCTCATGATGGACGGTCTCTTGGCCGCCCACTTGAGATGACTCCTCATGCTCCTCATGATGGACGGTCTCCTGGCCGTCCGCCTGAAATGATTCCTTGTGTTCCTCGTGATGGACAGTCACCTGGCCGCCGCCCGCCTGGAATGACTCCTCGTGCTCCTCGTGATGGATGGTTTCTTGGCCGCCCGCCGGATCGACTCCTGCCTGTTGGACGGCCTCCTAGCCTCTCGCCGGATCGACTCTTGGCCGTTTACCGGATTGACTCCTGCCTGATGACAACCTCCTGGTTTTCCTCTTTGACCGTTTGATAATTTCATAGTTCCTTTCTTTGACTTTAGTTCCTGTAGTTTGTCTTGGACCTTTGTGTTTAGTTCCCGTAGTTTGTCTTAGACCTTTGTGTTTAGTTCCCATAGTTTGTCTTAGACCTTTGTGTTTAGTTACCATAGTTTGTCTTAGACCTTTGTGTTTAGTCCCTGTAGTTTAGTCTTAGGTCCGGTCTTGGTGTTTAGTTTCCTCAGTTTTTCTTAGTCTTTGTTTGCTCCCGGGTCTTGTCTGGCTGGGTTTTTTTTTTTTTGCCTTGTGTTTTCCTTTGTGCCCCTTTGTCTTCCTCGTGCCCGCCGTCCTTGTGGTTCCTTCCTCTGCCCGCCCTGGGTTTTGGGGGTTGTTTCTGGGGTCATCAGGGGGGCGTCCTTTGAGGGGGTACTGTGAGGATTGTGCCTTCCTTGTTTGTTTTTCTGCCTGTCTCTTGTTAATCATCCCCAGTCTCTCTCACAGGTGTTTGTAATTTGTCTTGTCTTGTCTATGAGTATATAAGCCCTGTTATGTGTCTCAGTCAGTGTTGGTGCATCGTTAGGTCTCCCCTGTGTCTCTCCAGTCTCCACTCATGTAAGTGTTTTGCTGTATCGTCAGCTGTTTATTTATATAATTAAATTATTATGTTTAATACAACTCCTTGGCCTCCTCGAGCTTATGTCTGCACCACTGGGTTTAATCTCGCTCTCTGAGCAAATCCTGACAGGTATATTGTTATGTATGTTATTGTTGATATATTGTTTGCAATTTGTTTTGTTAATTTATTGTATACGGCCATGACATTTTTGTAATTATTGAGAAAGGGGGCAGGTCTATACAAGATTTTCTTCTTCCTGCTCCCTCTTCACTCGTGTAAATATGTGTTGTCAGAGAATGTGTTTGTAAACTGATGTTTGTTTGTTTTAATCGAGTGAATAAATTGATTGATTGATTGATTGATTGATTGATTGATTTGATCAGAACTGTTGTGAAGGCTTTATTGAGTTTAAAACTTTAAAGAAGAAGATCGTTTTTTGCAACAAGTTTTCGCTTCCGGTGTCATGTGACTTCCGGTCACGTGGACATCGCTAGAATTTCTGACTTGCTTCCAAAACACCTTTAAATATATCAAAACGCAGTGATTAAACATGTTTTAAAGATAGTTTTATACACACAGACGAAGAAGCATGAATACTTGTCAGAATTTGCGTAATAAGAGTTGTCTGACGACAGAGTGTGTTTAACGTAAACGGCATTACGTCACCAACTTTTAGCGAATCCGAACTCGCCACACCGACCAATTGACCAATCGTAACATATCAATGTTTTGGACATGTATGCTTCCGCTAGTTAGCTGTTAGCTTATCACAAATTTTACTCTCTTCAACTTATAAAAAGCGCTTCAAAAACATTGCAATAATTCTGAAAGTGTGGCGAAACACATTCAAACAGGTCCACTGAGCCACGCTCAGTAAAACAGCAGTTTAATCATTATTTGGTTAACAAGATCCATGTGTTTTGCAGGTGCCTGTTGTGCCTGATGTTGAGGTCCTAAGGCAAAAGGTGAAGTCTCTACGGACTACCAGCTCAGCCTTGCTGGTTGGAGATCTTGCAGTGCTCATCTACGGGAGAGAGTTATTGGCCAATTGAAGTTTGACTGGGAGGCAATTGGGGTCTCATAAAGATGTGGAGTCAAAGCCACCTTTGGACAACTGAACACAAAGCTTAATGCTATACTTGGTGAATGTGTATAATGTAGGACAAAACTCATTCTAAAATGCATTCCTAATGTTTTTCTCGTTTTATGAACAAATTACTGTAATGTTCCATGCTCCTCACGGTTTATGATGCAGATTCTGATACAATCGCCTAAAAATGCCATTCACTGATACCATATGGATTGGACTGGATTTGGTTATGTGCTCTATAATAAAAAAAGTTTACAAACAAAGTTAAATGCAGGTTCTGAGAGCATGACTAGTTTTTTTTTAAAGGGAACCACAATTACTTCTAACATTAGACTTGTAGTAATTTCAAAAGTAATTGTGGTTCCCTATAATAATAAGTTATTGTTTATCACTCGTGAAACCTAGAGACATATTTTAAGGATATGTTTGATGTGAGAGTAATTACACTGATGATAGAATGGCATAACATTGGAGTAATTTTTTTATTTATTTTTTCAGTCTACACCAAGGCAAAGTTCCCTGACACCACCATGCAAGATGTGCGAAGAGTCCTAAGAAAAGAAAATGCAACATAAACAACTACCGGTGAACTTTTTTTTTTCTTATCCCCCCCAAAGATGTGAAGATGCCTTCTGAAAAGGAAAGACTTCAGTTTCCAGTTGGAGACACTATTTTTGCTTTGTTTAAGCAAATGCACACATTTTTACATTGTGTTCTGGACTTTATGTTTACACCTTGAAATGCAAATGTGCACCTTTTCCTTTTCAATTTTTAAAACTGGGAAGGGATTCATTTTAATGCTGCTGTTTTGTAAACTGTTTTTGAGCTGCACCTTAATTTTATATAAAAATATTGAAGTTCTCAAGACCTTGTTTTATGACTTTGTAAACACATCTTTCAGAATACTTTAAAAAATAATTTTTAGCATATAAATAGTATTGTGCAAGTATTGTTAAGCAAACTTACAAGTGTAACCTAACAATTACAATGACAACATGGTATTAGTTTTAGAAATTCAAAAATTAACTTAAATGATAAACTAAACTGTAAACTAGAAGTAAATAACAAGTGCATTGGGAGTATATGAAAAAGTGTACTAGTGGTGTACTTTAAGTATACTGTAATAAACTAAAGTATGAACTAGAAGTATATAACAAGTGCATTTGGAGTATAAAGAAAAGTATACTAGTGGTATACTTTAAGTATACTTCAATAAACTAAAATATGAACTTGAAGTACACTATAAGTACATTGGAAGTCTAATTAAAAGTGTACTACTAGTATACTTTAAGTATACTTCAATAAACTAAAATATGAACTTGAAGTACACTATAAGTACATTGGAAGTCTAATTAAAAGTGTACTACTAGTATACTTTAAGTATATATTTTAAACTTAAAATGGGCCAATTTAGTCCAAAAAAAGTATATTGTAAGTAAACTGCGAGTATACTTAAAAGTACACTTAGAGACATATACTTTATATACATTAGTATACTTAACAACATATACTTAAAGGTATTGTGACATGATTTTGTAAATTTGAATATTTGTCAGAACATATATATCTTATATCATTGAGCTCTGGTCGTTTTTGCATAATAAATTATAAATATATTAAAATTTCATTCCAATTTATGGTAATTTTTTACCATAAATTCTCTGGGACACGCCCCGTGAACTTATGCAAATCTTCATGTGACGTACACGTGGGCACTGGGCAAAAGGCGGAGCCTGGCTTGCCCCTTTGTTTGGTGAAAGATCGACTCTTTTTTTTTTTGGTGTAACTTGAAAAATGCCATCACGTTGTAGCGCATTTGGGTGTTCTAATATCAGCAGTGAACAAGTGAGCCTTCACAAATTCCCAAAAGATGAGAAACTTTGCCTAGAATGGAAGTACAGAGAACTTGTGACCGATGGGTTCCTACTGAGAGTCTTGTCTGCAGCGACCATCTTACTGCCTATCAGGTACGAGCTGTTGTTTGTTTTTATTTGGGGAGAGTCTATTAATGAGAGTTTTGGATGATTTACTGTTTAAAAAAGATATATGTCAGACGTGAGGTCTATCTGCCGACATCTGCTTGCTAACAGACATTAGCATAGCTCCCGAGTCAACACGGGTGCTATTTAGGTATTTTTAAATTATGTCGGCGCAATCAGGTACGATCTGTTGTTTGTTTTTATTAGGGGAGAGTCTATTAATGAGAGTTTTGGATGATTTACTGTTTAAAAAAGATATATGTCAGACGTGAGGTCTATCTGCCGACATCTGCTTGCTAACAGACATTAGCATAGCTCCCGAGTCAACACGGGTGCTATTTAGGTATTTTTAAATTATGTCGGCGCAATCAGGTACGATCTGTTGTTTGTTTTTATTAGGGGAGAGTCTATTAATGAGAGTTTTGGATGATTTACTGTTTAAAAAAGATATATGTCAGACGTGAGGTCTATCTGCCGACATCTGCTTGCTAACAGACATTAGCATAGCTCCCGAGTCAACACGGGTGCTATTTAGGTATTTTTAAATTATGTCGGCGCGACCAGGTACGATTTGTTGTTTGTTTTTATTAGGGGAGAGTCTATTAATGAGAGTTTTGGATGATTTACTGTTTAAAAAAGATATATGTCAGACGTGACCTGGACTATCTGCCGACATCTGCTTGCTAACAGACATTAGCATAGATACCCGAGTCAACACGGAGTGCTATTTAGGTATTTTTAAATTATGTCGGCGGTATCAGTATGTGTTTTTATTCATGGAGGGTTTATTAATGAGAGCTTTGGATGATTTACTGTCTTAAAATGATAGATCTCAAACGCAATCGGACATGCTCAAAGCCACGAAGCTCCCTGCACGTTTTTTTTAAAGCTGAATCGTAAAAGTTAATAAGTTTTCCATTAATAGAGTATACAATAAAATGATTTGAGCAAGATTAAAACTTCTACTGCTTATATTGACCTTCCAAAACTGAAGACAAATCGCTTAGATCAACACTAGAAATGCTGAACTCGTCTGAGTCGACATGCTCCGCCATTATTAATTACATGCGCGTTGAGCAGCGGCTCCCCACGTGTACGTCAAATGACGGTTTTGCGGAATGCACGGAATTTTAGGGGCGTGTCCCAGAGAAATGACTACCATAACTTGGAATAAAAATTTAATATATTTATAATTTATTATGCAAAAACGACCAGAGCTCAATGATATAAGATATATATGTCCTGACAAATATTCAAATTTACAAAATCATGTCACAATCCCTTTAAAGTATACTTCTTTTTGGTAAGGGGAGTGAAAAGGGTCTTTCTGTTTGTTATTTTAAATAATTCTGTATTTAAAATAAACTGGAGTGTTTGTGCACAGAAATAGATAAAATATGTTATTTTAAATAAAAATCATTGATTTTTATTATTTTGTTCTGTGACAACTCTTAATTTTTTCTGCTATCTTTTAACCAGCAGATGTCGAACAAAGCTTTTTTGTTTGTTTTTTACAACAAAGTGATTGTAATACTCTTTCTGGCCACTATAGCGGCGCTGTTGACTTCCTGTTCGTTATCTTAGCTTTAGCTTTGAAACGGACTTGATGTAAATCAACTTTGGAATTAGTTTTTGCCAGAATGTGACAATCGCTTAAACAAACGTTCTTTTAAGAGATGAACCAATGTGATTAACGCCTTTGGAAAAGCTTCGAGTTTTTAAACTCTAAAGGAACTCTGTTCCTTCTTGTGGGGTGAGTCGCTATATTTGCTATCTTTTAATTACAGGAAAAAATTTGTATCAATCACATCTTCAACATTATATATTTTAGGTTCCGAGTCTTCGTATGTTGTCATATTTTAATGTATTTGTTCATTTGACTGTATATTATGTAAATTTTGTGTGCAAGTTGTTTCAATGATTTACTTTGTATAATTTGTCATCTCCTGAGCTCATCTATGTTTTTCCCGATCTTTCAGTTCTTTTATCATTTTAGCCTGAGACCCATCATGTGCTTTGATCAAGATGTTTCCATTTCTTGTCCAAGATGATGCTATTTTTTTCTGTTTTTTTTAACAACCTTGCTTCATGTGCAATATTTCTATTTCTTTTTGTTAGATATTTATTTATGTATACTTTTGTTCCCTTCAGTTTTTTTGCTTGCATTATTACATTGTTTCTTGACTTCCTGCTAATGAAACGGACAACTATAGATTGTTTGAATTTTTCTGATTTACTGGGCACTATGTGACAGATTGAAATGTCTTCATGTTTTATGTCAATGTCCTTGTCCTGTAAAAAAAAAAGTCACTACTTGCTCCTCCAGCATCTGTAGTTCTTCTTGTGGTGCATCCTCTGTTGTGTTAGCACCAGCAACAACGCCTGCATATGTACCGGCGTATAATTTCAAGTCCAGTGATCACCAAGTTGTGTGATCTTGTGTATTGTTCTAAGTCATCAACTTTTTGTTCCAGTTCAGCTATTTTATTGTCTTTTTTTCTTATCAGATCTCTCAGTTGTTTCACTTCCTCAGTCAGACCGGTCAGGAGAAGAACATTTTGACAGTTCAGTACTCATATAGGTTAATGAATTTTTTATTTCTTCCATATCTTTTGAATGATCTTCCACCAACTCTTGTTTCTTTTGTCCACTTTTTTCGTCATTACTCACAGTAATTCTGGTCTGGCGGTAGCAGGTCTCCGATTTGTTTTTTGTTAGCCGAACCAGATGGCCCTTCTACGAGGCTCACAGGCCTAATGATGGTAGCTGTGGCCCAGCGCCCAGATCAGATGTTAGCCGACCGGATCTCACGGACTCAGCAGCCCGTAGCACCCAGCACTCAGATCCGATGAGGTCGGCTTGCTAGCCTGGCTCAGACGGTGGCCCTCCGGTCCATGCACGGTGCCCGGCGTCCTCCTGTCGCAGCAGCTCCGAGGTCGGCCCGCTAGCCTGGCTCGTGGCTCCAGACGGCGGCACCCCAGTCCTTGCACAGTGCTCAGCCTCCTTTGGTCGCAGCAGCTCCGAGGTCGGCGCGATAGCCTGGCTCGTGGTATCAGTCGGCAGCTCTCAGGTCCATGGGCGGCGTTCGATCCCCTCCGTTTGCAGCAGCTCCGAGGTCGGCTCACCAGCCCAGCCCGTGGCTCCAGACGGTAGCTTTCTGGTCCGTGCGCGGCGCTCTGCCCCCTCCAGTCGAAGCTCCGAGATCGGCCAGCCAGCTCGGCTCGCGGCTTCAGATGGCGACTCTTCGGTCCATCCGTGGCACGGTGCAAGGACAACAACCTTCACATCAATGTGAAGAAGACAAAGGAGATGGTTGCAAACACACCCACACCCCACTGAACATAAGTGGATCTGCGGTGGAAGTGGTCTCCAGCTACAAGTACTTGGGTGTACACATGAATGATAACCACAGTTGGACCAACAACACCACCAGCCTGATCAAGAAAGCTCCCCAGAGACTCTACTTCCTCAGGCGGCTGAGACGAGCTGGTCTGAGTAGCCCAGTCCTCACCTCCTTCTACAGGTGTGCAGTGGAGAGCATCCTGTGCTCCAGTATCAACGTGTGGCATGGAGGCTGCACAGCTGTGGAAAGAAAAGCTTTGTAGAGAGTGGTGAAGGCTGCACAGAAGTCTGTCGGAGTCAGTCTCCCCACCATCACAGACATCTACACCTCCAGATGTAGGAAGAGGGCCACCTGCATCATGAAGGACCCCACTCACCTAGCACACACACTCTTTGCCCCACTCCCCTCAGGACGGAGGCTGAGGAGCATTAAGTGTAGAACCACTAGAATGAGGAACAGCTTCTACCCTGAGGCTGTTAGACTCATGAATAAATAAATAATAAGAATAATCACTGTGAAATATCACATCATGCTGATGCTGATCTGTTTCTTGTTGCTGTGTTAATTTGTGACCATCTGCTCATACAGACTCATGTTCGTGCTGCTGTTTGTAATGATGTTTTTCTATTACATTAGTGCTTAGTGTATTTCTTGTTGTTGTTTTTCTTAGTTATATCCTAGATGTTATTACTGTTTTTCGTTTACATTTTGTTGTTGGATGTAACTGGGACCCTGCGTACATAATCTCGTTTCATCACATGTACCACATGGGGTGCAAAGACAATAAAGATTCTCTGACTCTGATATATATATTTTTTGTTTGTTTGTTTTTTGTTGGAGCTCTGCTCTCACCCTGCTTCTCCAATGATGACATCACCGGACGTATAATGGAGTGTAATGGAAAACCAGTTGTACCTTGCTGCAGTGGCACTAATGGAAAACAGGCAATTTGTCTGTTTCTCTCTGATCCTGCATCTGCTCATGAAAATGTCCTCTAAAAGTTTGAGTTTCTGCGCATGATGCCTTCTTATCAGACCCAGAGCAGCTGTCACACCAACCTATACTGGTAAAGGTCAGGACTCTCCAGCACAGCGATAAAAAGAAGTCCAAGGCCAGCCTGCTTCAATCTCATAAAATACAGATGCTGGTGAGCTGGCTATGGTCATGGCCCATGTGAGGTCACTGGACTAGTACGCACCCAAGTGTTTAATGGCCACCAGTACCACAGCCTCTGTTTTATAATAATAATAATAATAATACTTTATTTATAAAGCCCTTAAAAACAATCATAGCTGCAACAAAGTGCTGTACACATAAAATCAAGAACATTTAAACACATAGAAATAAAACAGTTGTTCATATGTTCTGTCAGACCTATAATCTTTGGTACCTTTCATCATGATTGTTCACTCTGACCAGCCAACCTGTAGCATCTAAAATCTACCATTTGATGTTGTTACCATATTCTTTAGTAGGTCCGTGTGCAGGTACGATGAAGAAGAGGAGGCCCAGAGCCAGAGCCACGGTGGCATCTGTAATGTAGCCAGTGTGACTGTTCGAGAGGAGACAGAAGGAAATAATCATCACAAACAAGTCAATAACAACAGAAATAATCACAAATAATGTGTGTGAAAAGGCGTTCAATACAGAAACAACTGGACTTTATTTGTAACAGAAAACATTTTGCTTCCCATCCGGGGAGCTTTCTCAATTCAATGAGGAGACTGTGAGAGAGAGAGAAGTTATGAGCAGGCTAGGCCACTGACACGCACCAACCTATGTACGGTAAATTGGAAGCTAACACACGCACATACTTGGGATAACACGTGCCTGTGACCCATTCAAAGTTCAGTGTGTGAAAGCAGACCTTACAGAAAACACACACACATCCTACTGTATGTAAATTGACAAATCACACTTCACACATTGATAGCAGGGACCTGTCAAAGTCTTTGTTCGTCTAATTCACAAACGAGGCTCCTCTGTTCTCATCAGGTGAGAAACGTCTGGGAATCAGCTGTAGGGCCGCACCATAAGTTTTAGAAAGTTCGAATCTTATGCCAAAATTACACCACACGCGTCACGGCTCCGCCCCGCTCCGGTCCGACCTCCGCAGCAAATACGCACCCATTATAATCAATGACAGAATTTACACTGGCTCCGCACGGCGGCAGCGAGCTGCGGAGAGCGGACGGCAGTCCGTCAAAATTAGAAATTTTTCTATTTCTGCCGGACGCCGGAGCTGTGCGGAGGCACCAACAGGAAAAGGAACGAGCACAACTTCCGTATTTACAAAATAAAATCACCACGGGCGGACTAATCCTAGCTCTATACGGATTTATTTGTACAAAAATGCTGTCAAACTATCATTTATGACTACGCCTACAAACGCAATACAAGAAATAAATAAATAAATAAAGTATTTTATTCTGAAAATGTAATACCTCACTTCCTGTTGCTCAAACCATGTCCTGTCGCTCATTTACGAGAGAAGATCAAGGCAGCAGTCTCTACTGTTGTTCTCCTTCTTCCACCGAATGAATTGTTTTGTTCTGACTTCATTATTTATCACTTGATTTATCGCGCGATCCCGCAAATCCCGCGCATGCGTCTAGGAGCGGCGCATGCAGGCGGACCTGAGCTGAGCGGAGGTAGTGGAAATTGGAGTTTGAGACGCTCAGCTGCGACCTGCGGAGCGGAGCGGACCGCAAGTAGTGTAATTTTGGCGTTAGACCTCCTCCTCTGTTTAACGATGGTTTCTCTCGTTTTACGAAATTTCTTCTGTTACAAATAAAGTCCAGTTGTTTCTGTATTGAACGCCTTTTTTGATTTATCATGTCCTGGACGACTGAGAATCTTCACCAGCATAATGTGTGTGACTCACTGAGGGAAAAGGGAAGCCCAGCCAGGTATGAAACCTGGAGATCTTGTTAACCACAACAACACCATCAAGAGGAAAAGCCCCCCAGTAAAGATCTCCTGAGGTCTGAAAAACAATCCACGACTGGATTAAAGGCTTTGTCTTCAAAGTCATTTACTTCACTCACCAGAGTTTCAAGGCACGTTCACTAAACACTTCAATCTGGACATCTCGTTTCTGAAAGTACCAAGGCAGCAAGAAGGTCAGTGGTGTCCCAAATGATCATCACGCTCCACGTCAGAACAGCTGGGTTCAGTGCAGCTGGGTTCAGAACAGCTGGTTCAGAACAGCTGGTTCAGAACAACTGGGGGTCAGAACAGCTGGGTTCAGTGCAGTTGGGTTCAGAACAGCTGGTTCAGAACAACTGGGGGTCAGAACAGCTGGTTCAGAACAGCTGGTTAAGAAAATCTGAGGTCAGAACAACTGGGGTCAGAACAACTGGTTCAGAACAGTTGGGTTCAGAACAGTTGGGTTCAGAACAGTTGGATCAGAACAGCTGGATCAGAACAGTTGGTTCAAAGAAGTTGGGTTTAGAAAAGCTGGGTTCTAAACAGCTGGGTTCAGAACAGCTTGGCTCAGAACAGCTGGATTCAGAGCAGCTGGGTTCAGAGAAGATGGAGTCAGAATAACTTTGCTCAGAGCAGATGGGGTCAGAACAGCAGGGAGAACAGCTGGGTTCAATGCAGCTGGGTTCAGAACAGCTGGAGTCAGAACAGCTGGGTTCAGAACAGCTGGAGTCAGAACAGATGGAGTCAGAACAGCTTGGCTCAGAGCAGCTGGGTTCAGAACAACTGGGGTCAGAACAGCTGGGTTCAGAACAGCTGGGTTCAGAACAACTGGGGGTCAGAACAGCTGGTTCAGAACAGCTGGGTTCAGAACAGATGGAGTCAGAACAGCTGGGGTCAAAACAGCTTGTTCAACACAGCTGGGATCTGAACGGCGGTTCAGAACATCTGAGGTCAGAACAGCTGGTTCAAAACGGTTCAAAACAGCTGGGTGTCAGAACAGCTGGGTTCAGAAAATCTGGAGCCAAAACAGCTTGGCTCAGTGCAGCTGGGGTCAGAACAGCTGGTTTCAGAACAGCGGGGAGAACAGCTGGTTTCAGAAAAGCTTTGCTCAGAGAAGCTGGGTTCAGAACAGTGAGAAGGTGTTCTTCATCAGACCAAACGTGGGTGTTTCTAAAGATTAGGTGTTTCTAAAGGGCAAACACATATTGGCTAGCTGTACTTGGGCTTATTTGTTCATTTTTCCTCAAATTTTCTCGCAAATTTGCCCGGAGGAAATCAAAATAAAGGTACAGTAATGTGATGAGTTACATTATTAGCATATCGCCATCAAAAGGCACTGATGTTTAGACATTTTGTTTATTTAGAATAACAACTCTACATATATTTACTCAGTATCACTGTTATGTTGATGCCTCAATACAGAATCAACTATATTTTTTAAATAACTGAACTTTCTTTTTTTGAATCTGTTATGTGTTTGTTGTGTTCATTTGTGTGGTTTTGTGGGGAGTTTCAAATTAAAAGTTGATCTGTACCGTTATCTCATTTGTGCATGCACTAAAATAAATAGGTTCAGATTATTATTAAAATGTTGATCTATACAGAGTTATACTGTATATTTAATTTATATTAATTAAAATATTACTGTGAACGTCTGTTGGGAACGTCCACCATCCGGCGTCTCAGGGGGGTGAAGCGGTACGCGACCAACACCATTTATGGTGGGGATGGCGTGCTGTTGACCTAAACTCGGGATGTTGTGAGTCGGTGGGCGGAATACTTCGAAGACCTCCTCAATCCTACTGGCACGTCTTCCACTGAGGAAGCGGAGCCTGGGGACTTTGGGTCGGGCTCTCCAATCTCTGGTGCTGAGGTCACCGAGGTGGTTAAAAAGCTCCGCGGTGGCAGGGCTCCGGGGGTGGATGAGATTCGCCCAGAGTTCCTTAGGGCTCTGGATGTTGTGGGGTTGTGTTGGCTTACGCGACTCTGCAATATCGCGTGGACACAGTTCCCTTGGATTGGCAGACTGGGGTGGTGGTTCCCCTATTCAAAAAGGGGGACCGTAGGGTGTGTTCCAACTATAGGGGGATCACACTCTTAAGCCTCCCTGGTAAGGTCTATTCAGGGGTTCTGGAGAGGAGGGTCCGTCGGATAGTCGAACCTCGGATTCAGGAGGAGCAATGTGGTTTTCGTGCTGGTCGTGGAACACTGGACCAGCTCTACACCCTCAGCAGGGTCCTGGAGGGTGCGTGGGAGTTTGCCCAACCAGTTTACATGTGCTTTGTGGACTTGGAAAAGGCATTCGACCGCGTCCCTCGGGGGGTTCTGTGGGGGGTACTCCGGGAGTATGGGGTACCAGGCCCATTGATATGGGCTGTTAGGTCCCTGTACGACCGGTGTCAGAGCTTGGTCCGCATTGCCGGCAGTAAGTCAGGCTCGTTTCCAGTGAGAGTTGGACTCCGCCAAGGTTGCCCTTTGTCACCGATTCTGTTCATAACTTTTATGGACAGAATTTCTAGGCGCAGCCAAGGTGTTGAGAGGATCCGTTTTGGTGGCCTTAGAATCGCTTCTCTGTTTTTTGCAGATGATGTGGTCCTATTGGCTTCATCAGATCGTGATCTACAGCTTTCGCTGGAGCGGTTTGCAGCCGAGTGTGATGCGGCCGGGATGAGGATCAGTTCCTCCAAATCCGAGGCCATGGTCTTGAGCCGGAAAAGGGTAGCATGCCCTCTCCGGGTCGGGGAGGAGGTCCTGCCCCAAGTGGAGGAGTTTAAGTATCTCGGGGTCTTGTTCACGAATGAGGGAAAACTGGAGCGTGAGATCGATAGGCGGATAGGTGCAGCATCCGCAGTGAAGCGGGCGCTGTACCGGTCTGTCGTGGTGAAGAGAGAGCTGAGTCGAAAGGCAAAGCTCTCAATTTACCGATCGATCTACGTTCCCACCCTCATCTATGGTCATGAGCTTTGGGTTGTGACCGAAAGAACGAGATCTCGGATACAAGCGGCTGAAATGAGTTTTCTCCGCAGGGTGTCTGGACTCTCCCTTAGAGATAGGGTGAGAAGCTCAGTCATCCGGGAGGGACTCGGAGTAGAGCCGCTGCTTCTCCACATCGAGAGGAGCCAGTTGAGGTGGCTCGGGCATCTGGTTAAGATGCCTCCTGGACGCCTCCCTGGTGAGGTGTTCCGGGCATGTCCCACCGGGAGGAGACCCAGAGGAAGACCCAGGACACGCTGGAGGGACTATGTTTCTCGGCTGGCCTGGGAACACCTTGGGATTCCCCCAGAGGAGCTGCTTCAAGTGGCTGGGGAGAGGGAAGTTTGGGCCTCCCTACTTAGGCTGCTACCCCCGCGACCCGACCCCGGATAAGCGGACAAAAATGGATGGATGGATGGATAAAATATTACTTGCTATGGCATTACATATTTTCATTGATAATTCCCTTAACTAATAGTGTTATCGGACTGTTCAAGACAATCCCATGTGTGTATGGGAAACACTAATTACTCCATCTTTCCTCAAATTTATATTGTACACAGGCACATACATTTTATTTACTTGAGTAACTACTTTTCAGTAGTAAATAGCTGTCAAGGCAGTGTAGCAAAATGCAATTGAACTATTTTGGTCTGTATCCTGATGCATGCTCAATAATCCAGGTAGAAAAATCTAAAAAAGCTAAGTCTGGTCATCTGGACATTCAAAAAACAAAACAAAACAAAAATGTAGAAACGTTTCGTCTTTCGTCCGAAAAACTTCATCAGTCTTGTTTTTTGAATGTCCAGAGGATAGACTTAGCTATTTTTTTTTTTAGATATTTTGGTCTGTATTTTTGTTGTTCTCTTTAAATAATATTATATTTATAAGTTTATAATGAAATAGAAACATAAAAATACCACTCCAGAATTGATTATTTTAGCGCAGGTACAAGTGGACTGACAGTATGGATTACGCTTCCAGGACAAATCATGCTGTGACAAATTAAGACATAAAGTTGATTTTTTTTTCTTTCTTCTTTTGGCTTCTCCCTTCGTCAGGGGTCACCACAGCGAACTAGCCACTGAGGACCACAGACCACCGGTAAGGTTTGGGACTCGTATGCGGCCAGGAGGGTCACATCTGATGGAGGAGGACTCATAGCTCGGGTCGGTGAAAGCTTCCCATAATTTGGAGTGTATTGGATTTGGATGCCCATCTGGACTCAAGGCTACAGGAAAGTACACTGTATGCCTGACCTGAAGATAACTCATGCTATATCTAATCAGACTTCCCAAGCAGCCTTGGACAGGCTGACTACAAATTTCTCCTGAGTCTGAGCAACTGAGGACTGAACCTACTGTCGCAACCCCCCCTCCCTCCCCGGAGAACTTTCTGTGTGCTCTCAGACAGATAAGGCTGGCTGGACCCATCATCAGAACTGTGGCTAATCTGAACAGAGCTCATGGACTTAACTCACTGCTTCGATCTCAAATGCAAATGTGATTTGTCTTAACTGTTGCTTGCTGGTAAAGCTTTTGGATGTCTCATATGGTGTCCTGTAAGACAAAATGTGATATATCTTTTTTGTAATACCACTGTTTACCCTCATGGTTCTCCCCTTTTTGTTTTCACACCTGTAATAAAGATTGTGGCGGCGCGGTTTAAGTACTGCTGTGGCTTTGTGCACTCGCCCTATCTTAAGACGGATGTGCGTAATTTAATCACGTTGTATTGTGCCCTGGTGCAATGGCAATGTCAATAAAGTTATATTATATGGGCGGCCGTGGCATAGTGGTAATGGCAGTTGTCCCCCGATCAGAAGGTTGGAGGTTCGAATCCCGGTTCCCCACACCATGTGTCGTTATGTCCCTGGGCAAGACACTTAACCCCGAGTTGCTCCTGGTAGGACTGGTCTGCCGCTACTGGTGCATGAATGTGTGTATGAATGGGTGGATAGTTGGTATTGTAAAGCGCTTTGGGGCCCCTCATAGGGGTCAGGAAAGCGCTATATAAATAAGCTCCATTTACCATTTATATTCTATTCTATTCTAGTCGCACGAAGACTTGGCAATTGTTTTTTACGCCGGATGCCCTTCCTGACACAACCACAGACCACTGAGCTACCACAGCCCTCTGTGTGGAGCAGAGAGCTGCTATCTAGGGTTCACGGGGGAGCAGATGGTGTAGGTTGAGGGCCTTGCTCAAGGGCCCAGAGTGGGGCAGATGAGGGTGGAAACAGGTGTGACTGCTTCACTTATCCCACCCGCATTTTTGATGTTGTCGGTACCGGGGCTTGAACCGGCGATCTTCCGATCACAAGCTGACCTTCTTAACCTTTGCGCCACCACTCCCACACCATAAAGTTGATAATGAATTTTTTTTTTTTTTCCATTTATAGATGGCCTCCCTTCACACCTTATAGCCATCCTCTCACTCCAATATGTATTTTTTTTATTTATTTATTTTTTTATTTATTTATTTATTATTATTTATATTATTATTTATTTTTATTTATTTTTTTTTTTTTTTTAATAGAGAGAAAGAAAGAAAAGAGAAAGTGAGACAACAAAACAACAATTATCCACAAAAAGAGCACAAGGCAAACACACCAAACCTCCGTCCACAATCCTGCAAAGCACATGACAGAACACAGCAACGAAACATACAAGCATAAAGACTGATAATATTCATGACCTTGCATTAGATTTCTATATATAAACATACCCATACCTACAAATATATATACAGTATACATACATATATATTTATATTCATTTATATACCCATCTACATATATCTACATATACATCCCTGCATCCATTTGTGTGTGGTTGTGAGCATGCATAAGTGAATAAGGTTCCTCCAATAGAACATTTAGTAGCGATTGTGAAGCATCAGAGATCCGTCCCCCCAAAGCCCGAGACAGACGAAAGGGCGATCAAAGCCCAAGACCCCAGGAAGGTTGATAATGAATATAATAAATATGTTCAAATAAATTTCAAATGAAAACAAACTGTCAACATTTTTTGGTCACTTAAAAATGTTTGTGTCAGTAATTCATTCAAGAATAGACTATGGGTTGATCAGTGGCTAAAATGGGTTGGATATTTTTTTTTTAAATTTAGATTCTTTATTCATTTTGTAGTAATATAGGACGGGGTCAGTTTACTGACTTACCTATATTTTAGATGTATAAATTGGCAGGGTTTAGACTGACACAAAAATACATCATTAATTAAACGGGTTCTCTCTTTTTCAGCTTAATACCAATAATTCTATACCTTGACCAGATGTAATTCACAGGAAACGTTAAACTTATGTTGGCACAGCAGGACTGGACCATTTATTTAACATAATTGTAAATTACATCACACATTTGTACATGATTGGTTGATTATTTTTCCTATAATTAACTTCAGCACAGATGAAATATAGGAACAACAGAACAAGTGAAGGATGATATTTTACTCATTTCTGCAGGTACATTAACTTAGTTTCTGGCTTAGGAAGATAAAGGTTTAGGAGGAAGGAAATGGAGGAAAAGAAGTTAAGAGTCAGGGAGTTATCTTGATGTGTTTAACCAGAAGCATGGCAGCTCTCCGGCCGAACTCGGCTACACGTTGGTACCCTTGGCAAAGCATTTGACGACTTTTACCTCGTGAAGATGGTCAGTCTCCCTCGGTCCAGTTTGGTCAGTTCGTTTACCGTTCTCAGCGTCTCCAGACGTGCGCCTTGACTCGAACCGAAAGTAACGGCAGCTCCTGGTGTTGTTTTCAAGATAAGACGTTCCTTAAAGGAATGTCAATAAAAGAGCTTTTTCAGCTGTTGAAGATGACTTATAACTTGGCAAGTTATAAGCCTTTAACTGAATGACGTGGTCATTAGCGTGTTGACCAGACGATCATCAGTTCTTTGGGGAACCTCATCATGGCATTGAGGTCCTCAGCAAACTTCGTCAGTTCCAGCAAAAGCTTAGAACTTTAAGGAAGGATCTGTGATCAGTGACTTGTTGTTCTTCTCTGATTGGTCCAAACAAACCAGTGGATGAAGGTCACTCGGATAGGAGAAGATCAGTTTTTAGAACAGAGAAGAAGTTGTTTAGAATGAAGACAGAGAAACAGATTAGACTGGAGCCAGCTTCATAAAACAACTGATTAAAACTGTGTTCTAACTTCTAACAAAACTGATCGAGTTCAGTCTGACATATTAATTCACTTTCACCGTTTGATTCATCATATGAAGAAGTGATCATTATTTTGAAATAACATTGGATTTCCAACTTGAATTAAACAGTTTGAATTAAACAGTCTTTGACTTAACAAACATTGAATTCAATAATGCTTATACAAGTAACACAAGGTTATTCATTAACACAAAAATAGAGGAATAAGAGAGTCTCTTATGACTTATTGTGTTTTGATTCAAAATAATGTAATAAAATAGTGTTAATGTCTTTTTTCTGAGAGTATCAGTGAAAAGGTGTCACTGGGACAGTTCAAGTATCAGAGCGGGCACGGTCATGCCCACTACAATTTCAAATTCAAAATTTAAAAGAACACACAAAAAAACTATTTACAATTGCACGTAAATAAAAATTTAAACATTACATGAAGTGAAAGGAAGCAGAAGAAGATAAAATCTTATTATGTCTGCCCCTTTTTTAACAAAATTAATTCAAACAATCAATTCAAACAACAATATTCAAAACAAAAAATTACACAATAACTCATCCACATATTTTACCATTCATAAAATTTGAAACAACCAATTTATACATATTTTTCCAGAAACCTAAATTTATTCATTTTTTTAAACAAAGTCATTGTTTTTGCAACTTTTATATCGTTTTCTAAACCATTCCATAGACCTATTCCATAAATTAAAGTAGACCTACTCTTTAAACTAGTACTATGTTTTGGCTTAACAAAAATATCAGTACCCTTAAGATTGTATGTGCTCTGTCGTTTTACAAAAAGCGTTTGGATATTTGAGGGTAATGTGAAGTTTTGCGCCTTGTACAATATTAAGAGAATATTGTAGTCAACCAGATCATAAAATTTCAGTGATTTACATTTTCTAAACAATACATTTGATGGATGGTAATAATGCTTTCTGGTGATGATCCTTATTGCTCTTTTCTGTAAAATAAAAATGGGCTTGGTTATAGTTTTGCACGCTGTACCCCAAACCTCAACGCAATAAATTAAATGCGGGATTATTATTGCATTGTACAGCAAATACATTGCTTTGTCATTTAATAAATCTTTAACTCTATACAACACTGCAATAGATCTTGATAGTTTAGTTTTTACAGAATTTATGTGATGTTTCCATGACAACTTATCATCAATAATTACACCCAAAAACTTCACTTCGCTTACCCTACATATTTCAGAGCCATCAATCTTAAAAGGAACATCAACAGTTATTTTTTTCTTACTAAAAATCATATAATTAGTTTTGTCTAGGTTCAAAGATAACTTATTTAATTTAAACCAAGTTTGTAATTTAACAAATTCAATATTTACCAACTCAAACAATTCTTCCAAATCTTTGCCCGCACAAAAGAAAGTAGTGTCGTCAGCAAAAAGAACACATTTAAGGACATCGGACACCTTCATTAAATCATTTACATATAAAATAAATAACTTGGGTCCAAGTACAGAGCCTTGTGGTACTCCACATAAAACATTTCCTAAAGTAGATCTTACATCTTCTATTTGAACGAATTGCTTTCTATTCATTAATTCATTCATTCAACCTTTATTTATACAGGCTAGCCTCATTGAGTCACGGGGACTCATTTACAAGAGGGACCTGTCTCACTCACACCAAACAACCATCCACTCTCACACTCACACCTAGGGTCAATTTAAAGTCACCAATCAGCCTATCTTTCAGATAGCTAAATATCCATTGCAATTTAGGACCTCTAACACCATACTGTTTTAATTTGTCAAGTAAAATGGAATGATCAATGGTGTCAAATGCTTTTTTTAGATCAACAAATATACTCATGCAATGTTGTTTTTGATCTACAGCCGTAGTAACTTGTTCCATAAACTCCATAAGAGCCATGGATGTTGAATTGTTTGATCTAAATCCATATTGGCTTTTACTTAGAATATTGTATTTACCCAAGAATTGGTCAAGTCTGTACACGAATAATTTTTCTAAAATCTTTGAAAATTGAGGCAACAAGGATATAGGTCTATAATTATTGAATATACATGTATCACCATTTTTGAATACAGGAACTACTTTAGCTATCTTCATTCTGTTAGGTAACACTCCAGTTGAAAATGACAAATTGCATATATATGTAAAGGGATCGATAACATGACTCATTATTTCCTTCACCACCATCATATCCATTTCTTCACAGTCTTTGGATTTTTTGTCAGTACATTTTTTAACTACATTCATTATTTCATCCTTATCAGTTCCATTTAGAACCATACTGTTCACACAATTCTCAATCAAGTCATTTACATTTTTCCCCACTTTCGGTATTGAAGCAGGGAGGCTTGGTCCAACATTTACAAAGTAATTGTTAAATCCATTCACAATTTCCTGACAATCGTAGATTTCCTTATTATTTACAACATAGTGTTGAGAAAGATCCACACTACCACATTTATGTAGTAATTCACTATAATATTCTTTTTTACGTTTTCTTATAATACCTGTTAATTTATTTTTGTACACTTTTATTTATTTTCAGCATCAATTGATCTTGTCTTCAAAAAACACGAGTATAGATAGTTCTTTTTTTTTACATGCATTTCTCAGTCCGTTAGTCATCCATGGTTGCTCAATGGTATTTTTCTTAACATTAATTATTTTCACACAATTTTTTTATATGACCCAAGCTAGAGAAATTACTTAATTTTCAATTACATAAATGCACAAATTTCTTCATTTATATTTAAACTTTAGGAAATCACCCTTTGTTCAAATCAAAATTCATCCATCCATCCATCCATTTTCTTCCGCTTATCCGGGGTCGGGTCGCGGGGGTAGCAGCCTAAGTAGGGAGGCCCAGACTTCCCTCTCCCCAGCCACTTGGAGCAGCTCCTCTGGGGGAATCCCAAGGCGTTCCCAGGCCAGCCGAGAAACATAGTCCCTCCAGCGTATCCTGGGTCTTCCTCTGGGTCTCCTCCCGGTGGGACATGCCCGGAACACCTCACCAGGTGTTCAAATCACCAGGTGTTCAAATCAAAATTACCTTTTGCTATTCATTTTGAATAGATTGGGGAAGGAAAACAGCCCAGGCCTTATTGAACTGCTGTTTTGTAAAATGTTGTGCTTGGTGATCTAATCATATTTTGGTTACAATTGCAGATGTTGACTGGATGAAATATTCTGAAGAATTTCAGGCTGAGCACAAAAAGCCTCATGTAATTTCTGTATGTTTCAACAGTGGAGTAGAATTTAAAGGACAACACCCACCGTGACAGTAACAATTCATCATATTGGACAATTACTGTAGTAGAATATGATGTCTATTTTCATTTTTGCATTTGGGCCAGGCGAGTGTTAAAAACAAACAAAAAAACAACGGAGTCCCGGAAACATCCGGAAACCCCGCCGAAGATTGCCGAAGTGATCCACTCAGAAGGCATGAGTGAGTTCGCGATAGAGGTTTATGAGAGTGAGAGTTAAAACTGCAGTTAAACTCGTGTCCTACATGGTTGCAGAGGTTCTAAATATTTCCTGGTGGGCTGTGGGTTCAGAACCAGCGCTCCCTGTTTATATTTTAGAACTTTTTAATTAGCCGCTAACCTGCTGCATCTGTCGCGGACACACCGCGCGGGCAAGCAACACACACAGAGTGGACCTCACGTCACCCGCTGCATCTGTCGCGGACACACCGCGCAGGCAAGCAACACAGACAGAGTGGACCTCACGTCACCCATTGCATCTGTCGGACACCGCGCGGGCAAGCAACACACACAGAGTGGACCTCACATCACGCTCGCGGGCAAGCAACACACACAGAGTGGACCTCATGTCACCCGCTGCATCTGTCGCGGACACACCGCGCGGGTAAGCAACACACACAGAGTGGACCTCACGTCACGCATGCGGGCAAGCAAAACATACAGAGTGGACCTCACTTCACCCGCTGCATCTGTCGCGGACACACCGCACAGGCAAGCAACACACACAGAGTGGACCTCACGTCACGCGCGCGGGTAAATTAAATAGAGCAAAAGTCTTACCCGCAAAACCTCCCGATTTCTCATGTCGAGGTGCAAGCCTTCTTGGTCGGTCCACTTTATGAATCCATTATGAACTCTTTAGTCATAATCATAATACTGTTTACATTCTCTGTTTACATTTATTAATACTGTTTACTTTTTTTTTACTACTGCTTACATGTAATTACTACTGTTTACATTTACACTACTCTAATATCTACACCACTGCTGATACATATACAGTGTGCTCTGAACGGTCTTACTTAGGGATGCCCAATGTGCCTTACTGCATATGCCACTTTTTGCCTCTATAACAACATCAACTACTACCTCATACATATACTGTGTACATTAACTCATACGCTGCTTTGCCACTTTGCAAATGTCAATGCTAGAAACCTTTAGTTTATTTTAGTTATACTTTTTATACTCTTTTTTATACTAGTATGCAAAAACTCAGGACAGTATTATGTTCATTAAATGTTTAATGTTTTAGTTTTAGAGTTGGTGTAAATTTTCATACTCTTATACCACTATGCAAAAAACTCAGGACAGTGTTAGTTTTACTATTTTATGCTTATGTCTATTATTATATGTTTCAGTGTTTCAATGTTTAGATGTTTACTGTTGCACCGAGGGACTGAGAGAAACGCAATTTCGGTCCTGTGTATGTCCTGTACAGTACATATTGCAGATCTGACAATTAAGTTGACTTTGACTTTGACTTTAGATTTTGGGGAAATAATGAACACTAACGCCATCCTTCGAGGTATTGCAACAGAGGGCAACACATCGTTTTTATTAGTTGTATTCCTAACTACTCTGGGCAGGAGGGTTAGGGTCTAACAGGAAGCTACGTTCATGCATGCTTGTTATAACTCCACCTGCATTTGAGGTGGATACTTCAGTGACGTCAATGCCCATATATGGAGAGGGGCAGATTTTCCCGGAGCTGCTGCTAAATTCTGCTATAAATCATGAAATAACACATTTAGCGTTATTTCTCTACAATATAAATAAACGCTCCTGTTTTATTATTTAATTAACTACTAAATATTAATGGCGATGCAATTTGAAAACATGGTTGGTTTTAAAGACTGTGGTGCGGGTTTGACAACAGCTGAGGGGCTTCTACAGTGAAGCCATTTCTCCGGGGTACTGCACCCACTTTTGTGCCATGGATGCAGGGTTAGTAGTCTAGCTTTTCTACTGTGATGTCCACCCTCAGTCCACCCTTACAATAAGCAACAACTAGCAACACCCTAACTCTGCTAAGTTTTGTGTTTCAAATATATTACTTTTATAAATGGATGTCTCAATAAACCCAATAAAATAATTCACAGATACATACAATGTTGTCTGAATATGTTTAACGGGAATAACATATGTGAAATCTGGAAAAGAAAGATAATTCCTGAATCTGCATTGTATGCTCTGATGTAAATGTAAGTTTATTGGAGGTCATGAAACAACTTTTCTGAGAACATCTAAAAAAGCTAAGTCTGGTTCTCTGGACATTCAAAAAACAAAACAAAGCAAAAAAATTGTAGAAATGTTTCGTGTTTGTCCGAAATACTTCCTCAGTCTAAGATGCTGTATTCAGGTCAGTCTTATAAATAGCACCCTCTCACAGTGGATCAACCAGTTTGCTGCTGACAGCCGAAACCAGCTGCTCACATGATCAAGGAGGACCATCAGCCTGACGATGGATCGTTAGCACCCTGATGGTTGTTTGCTATTCACAGAGGGCTGAGTGATTCTAGCAATAACAGCATTGTAAGAGGGGGACAGTTGAACCCGGAGGCCTCCACCTCTGTTTAATGATGGACTGGTTCTTTTCACAAAGATGGCCTCCTTTACTCTGCTCTCAAACCATTGTTCCTCTCTTTCAAGGATGTGAACATCTTCACCCCTGAAAGAGTGACCGCTGGCCTGGAGATGTAGACCGCAGAGTCCTGACCTGATGATGTTGATCTTCTGTGCTGGGCCATCCTTTTGGCCAGTGGCTGTTTAGTTTACCCGATATAATGCCCCTTTTCCACCGGTCGGCTCGGGTCGGATGTTACGTCATATGTGCGTCGCAGAGACCCCCTTTCATCCTTTCCCACCGGATATTCTGTGCTAAGCCACACAAGATTTCTTGAGATTTTTGGGCTGGTTTCAGAGGGGTACTGAGGCGAGCTCACCCGCTCCGGAAGTAGGAAGGAGGAGACTCGAGCTGTTTTCACAGAAGCGAGGGAAGTGATCACGGCAGGACTTTACATGAATAACACGGTAAAAACAATTATTATTTTTTAAATTTATAGCAAAGATGGGTCTTCAGCTGAACGTGTCCTTAATAAAATCACGTACTGCTCAAAACTGCAGGATTTTAAAAAGTAGGTTCGCCACGAGCAACACGCGGCGCGCGGGCGGCTTTATGTCTTTAAATGTAGCTCAATGAACAGATATAAAATATATTTCATAGCTGACTTTATAGTACGAGGGTTCCTGAGCTCAACCACGCTTTAATATTGTCACGTAGTGGTCAAATATGCTGCATTTAAAGTAGTTTCGCTTTGACTTTTTCCAAACCTGTGCTTGCACAACGAAAATAAATTATAAAAATTCGAATTTTATTTCAAATAACTCCAACAGGATACATTTAGTATATGAACATGTTGTGATCACACTATATTTTTTTGAAAAATATCAGCTATGTGGTTTTTGATAGAATTGATAATATGTGATACAAAGTACAAGGGAGAAAATTAATGGAGGTAGCTTGACACATTTATGTCTATAAAACATTGAATTTTATTTCAAATAACTCCAACAGGATACATTTAGTATATGAACATGTTGTGATCACACTAGATTTTTTTGAAAAATATCAGCTATGTGGTTTTTGATAGAATTGATAATATGTGATACAAAGTACAAGGGAGAAAATTAATGGAGGTAGCTTGACACATTTATGTCTATAAAACATTGAATTTTATTTCAAATAACTCCAACAGGATACATTTAGTATATGAACATGTTGTGATCACACTGTGTTGTTTAAAAAAAAAACAGTTTCTGGACTAAATTAATCACATTTTTCTTTTACAGTCAACAGAAGAAAATCGCCAGAATTCAACAACCTGTGTCATCTTCTGGAGGAAGACGTGAGACACCAGATGGAAATTTGTTACTTCTGTTTGTCACTTCAAACTTTTCCTATTAAACGTTATATTTTCTTAAGTGGTGTCCTCGAACATTCAATTTCCTAAACTTATTTTATAATGTGAAGTGTGTATTGTGTTTAAATCCATACTGGAAGTTAAGAGAACTTTCCATTTGCATTTGACCTTTAAAGAATCATAAGATAAAGATTATTAGAATCTGCTCAACTGTTATTACGTTATAAATTATTTGGTTCTAGGATGAAGTCATACAAAAAAAGTCAAAAATTAAAAGTGGCCAAAGTCCTTTGGACAGTTTAAAGTTAAAGAATTCACAGACCATCCATCTACCATCTACCCATCTACCACCCAGCAGCAACTTTACCAGGGAAACTCTGGCAGTTTCAAAGATCACAGTGTGATGTTTTAAATCAACTTTATTTATAAAGCACATTTTAAAAACCACAGGGTCAACCAAAGTGCTGTACAATAACATAAAAGACAAGTTAATTAAAAACTATAAAAAGCATACAAAAATAAATACATATACCAGTCTTACTGCAGGTGTGTTAACATGCCATAAAAGATAAGATCACGTGTTAAAAGCCAAGGAATAAATGTGTGTTTTTAAATAAGATTTAAAAAGTTTTGAGGACTGTCAGCAGCAACTGCTCAGCTGATCTGAGATCGGGGAGGGCAGGAAGGTTGAAGCAGCTCAGATAAATATGGTTTTGCAACTTTATCAAGCACCTTGTGCATAACTAAATAATAAAATATGCTTTAATACATCTTTATTGTAAAAATACTAAATTGGAAAATACATGGGTTTAAAGAAGGCAACAAGGTAGGATTATGAATTGGGTTTAAAGATTACAGCTCATGAGGTACTCATTATAGCATGACATCTCTTTCACAACATTCTGTCAAAGCCTTTATTGTGTTCTTCTTCTAGTGGTGGCTAGTACTGTAGTAAATAGCTTGAGGGAACACTACTGCCACCATGTGGTAAGACGAGTAGGATTCTGGACCCCGCCCACAGAAGGGGTACAAAAAAGCTGTGGAAACAGAACATAGATGTGACCCGACCCGAACTGAGCCGACCTGAGCCGATCCAACCCGAGCCGAGCCGAGCGGTGGAAAAGAGGCATAAGACTAATCACAGCCCTCCTGACACTGAACAGCATACACAATATTACTCTGTTTGTGCTGGGGGACTGGATCTTTGGGATGAACCAGTCTTTGCCGTAATGTATTTTGGGGTTTATGGTAATTGCCGCTTGGATGTTGTGTTTAGAAAATAAACGTCTTTCTCTGAAACTTCTGCAACATACGGAATGACCACTGGTCTGGGTCTGGGTTCCTTCACTTGATGGCTGGCTGGAGTCTTGTTTGGGTTTCTTCTCTGCTTTGAGGAAGGCCCAGTTAGGATATCCACATTGCTCTAGAGCAGGGGTCACCAACCTTTTTGAGACTGAGAGCTTCTTCAGTGGGGGCGAGAGGCACGAAGGGCTACTTGTTCGTTCCAAAGAAATTTGCATGGTTCAACTTTAAAGCTGCAGTATGTAGCTTTTTTATGAACATATTTCTTCACTCTGTCACTACCTCCTGACAGACTGATGTTAGCCAGGTAATCTCTGAATTTTTTTTTTTTTAAATATTGTCCCCTTGCTTCTCCAGGTGGTAAATAAGCATTTCTAAAAAGAAAAGGTGACCCGCCATTTTCCAGCCAATAAAAACAGAGTTTGTAACCAGCCAATAAAAACAGAGCTTGAATTTGAATCAGCCAATAAAAACAGAGCTTGAATTTGAAATTCAACAGACCACAAGGGGGCAGAGCCACATATGGCTCTGAGGGGGAGGGATCAGAATGCTTTGCCTGTTGAAAATATTTCTAACTGCTGCAGTTCTACAGAAACTGCATACTGAACCTTTAATTATAGTATTAATAATAATAATACATTTACATACATGTGAATACATGACTTCCTTAATCACATCTGATCTGATCTGTATTATTATTGACTCCACACAATGATTATTGATTTAGCTTGTTAAATATGATCAATTATTATTGATAATTGGTGATTAGAACTCTCAATCGAGAACTTGAGTCTTTTACTCTTTTTAAATAAATTATTTTTCACATCATTGCTTCTTTCAAGAGCTCCACACCTGAAAATGCCTCATGAGAAACATCTGCCTGCTCAAAGCTGCCTCTCACATTCTTCGGTCTGAGACACCAGGGGGCTAGTTAGCATTAAAGCTAGCATGTTAGCTGATGAAGTGTTGCTCCTCATTGTGTTTTGCTGTCGCCACAGCCACTAATGAGACACAGACACACTTGTCTTTCAACACTGTGAAAGACCTTTTCCTCCCAGTCACTGTGCAAATGTGTTTTCTTATGTTTTTTTCTGCCATTTTCCCATCTGGGAGGTAAAAATAACTTGTAGTTACGCCGCTGCAGAGTTGGGGAGTGGTCTGATTCTGAACTTTAACCCCAGGCAAGATTGCTAAACTGTATACACAAAACTTTTTCTTTTTTAAAATGTTATTAATAATTTTCATTTCAAATATATATTGTTGCAAAATTTATTTCTTAAATTTAAAAATATAATTAATGATGATTTTTAACGTGGTGCTCCTTGATGTGTGCTAATTTTAGAACATGCCCCGCAGGCACCTCATGTGGTCCCTGCGGGCAACCAGGTGCCCGCGGACACCGCGTTGGTGACTAGGGCTTTAACAGACTACTCGAGTAATCAACATATCGATTACTTGGATCTCTATCGAGTTTTTTTTTTTTTTTCAAGTCAAGTATTCGTAGTGACGTCATCACGTCACAGTTACAGAACAGAAAATGAAGCAACTTCCTGTTTGGAGCATGTTAAAAAGCCGGCGTTACACCATATTCTGTGACCAGCATATATTGTGACCGTAGGGGGCGGTGTTGCATGAACTGTTGCAGGTTACAGAATGTGGTGTAACACCAGGTCCAATCGACCGAAACAGCTTCCTCTGACCTTGTTTCACAAATAAAAGGCAAAAAAAAAAATAATAATAATAATCTTTAAACCTATAAAAACCTATTAACATATTAATCCCTAAAACTAAACCTAATGCACATCACCACCGACGGTGGTGCGGGGTGGTCTAACCGCCCCACTGTTTTTAGTTTCGTTATTGACGTGCCGCACATTTTTTTCACTTTTGCAGCTTAATAATAATAACTAACAGTTTTGGGGTTCCTGTGACTTATTTGCTGTATGATAAATGGTATAGGAGCATAATATATGCTCCCAATGTTTTGTTGGGTCTTTTTTTGTAAATAATAAGTTACTTTTTTTGTGGTTTTAATTTGTTAAAGGTGCAGTCTGCAGTTTCTGTAGAACACAGCACTTAGAAAAAATTTCCACAGGCAAAGCATTCTGATCCCTCCCCCTCAGAGCCATATATGGCTCTGCTCCCCCTTGCTCTGCTGAAATTCAAATTCAAGCTCTGTTTTTATTGGCTGATTCAAATTCAAGCTCTGTTTTTATTGGCTGGTTACAAACTCTGTTTTTATTGGCTGGTTAACGGCGGGTCACTGTGGCTTTTTAGAAATGCTTTTAGTAACACCTGGAGAAGCAAGGGGACTATAGTTTTTTCAGAGATTACTTTGTCTAACATCAGTCTGTCAGGAGATAGTGACAAAGTGAAGAAATATGTTAAAAATATATTTTTTGAAAACTTACAGACTGCACTACAGAAACTGCAGACTGCACCTTTAATTATTTTTTGCATCTTGAGATCCTATGACATCATCAACTACTCGAGCTCTACTCGAGTATTATTATGTTAATGTCGTGTTTAAAAATTATGTACTTGTTCAACCCCTATTGGTGACCCCTGCAGAGCCTGTCTTGTGTGGAATTTCTCCTTCTGTCTTTCTGTTGAGTTAGTGGGGATGCTGTCTGTGATACAGAGTCCTGGGGCCTCATGTATCAACGGTGCGTACGCACAAAAACCTTGCGTACGCCATTGTCCATGCAAAACTCAGTATGTATCAAAACAGAACTGAACGTGGAAATGTGCGCAACCCCACGCCAACTCCAGGGCTAACGTACGCACGTTTCTGTGGTTTTGGTTCCATTGGCGACACTTAGAGGTGATTCTGAGAAACTGTTCATGATGTGAAAATCATTATTGTTCACACCAAACACACATCCTTATAATCTCTTATGCGCATGGAACCTGTGCGCCCCCACATGTCGCCCTGTCTTTGAAGGTCCATTACTAGTCAGTGCTTCAAGTGATCAACTTTCTGTTAATGGCTGGTTAAAATGCAGTTTCAGAGCAGTCTACCAAGCCATTGTTTGTTCCTGTGTGTATAGCGGTTCTGCAAATAAACACGTGCGTAACATGTGGAATGCGTCCGCCTTTCACCAGCGCACTGCTGCGTTCATTAACACAAAGTAACCCAAAAGCGCCGCATTACGAACTGATAAGCATCTGACTCTGCCCATTTGTAATTTATTATTATTATTTCACAGGGGACCGTGGTTACCCACTAAAAACATGGCTCATGACTCCTCTCGCCAACCCCCACACTGAGCAAGAGCGGAGGTTTAATGACGTCCATTCCCGCAGCCGGTCAGTCATCGAGAGGACAATTGGCCTGCTAAAGGGACGGTGGCGCTGTCTGGACAGGACTGGAGGTCTGCTGCTCTATAGTCCTGTAAAAGTGTGCCGCATTGTGATGGCATGTGGCGTCCTCCACAATTTGGCACACGGACTTGACATACCACAGCCTGACATACGCTTGCCCCCACCAGAGGAACCAGAACCTGCACCCCTCAATGTACATCCCACCCAGGTAGCTATTAGGGCCCGGCAAAATGTGATAGCAAATATATAAAACAGGCAAGTACACATTATCACTTAATCAGTGCATTTAATGTTCTGTTAATGTCTGCGAGGACTCCGATCAGTTGGTCCAGGCGGTCATTGATGCCATTAATGCCGGAAACTATTTCCTGCTGTGTCTGCAGGACAGCTGTCGTCAGAACACGGCCAGTAGGACGGACATCAGCTGCTGGCAGGTGGGGTGTGCTGGATGTGCCCGTGGTGCCAGACGTTCCAGGGACACTGGAGGAGCATCCAAAGTCTGAGGCAGCAGACTGCGTGTCTTCTGTTTCATTCTCTGATGGCAAAATAAAATGTGTACATGTAAAAAAATATATATAAAAAAATCCCATGACTGAAGACTTTTTATTCTTATAGTCACCAGTATGAAAACAAGATATTTTATGGCATTTAGAATTAACACTGACTTATTTACTTACTTTGTGTACAATCCGAATCCCCCACATGCGGAGCCACTACACCTGTGAGGGCCGTGTCACCCACAATACTGGCAACCCTCTGGTCAAATGGAGTGATGTCGTCATCTCCTGTCCCCCCGCCTGTTTTCGTCACACTCTGGCGATGGGCAGCTGTCCTCCGTTTCACATCCACCTTAATATCTGACCACTTTTTTTTTAGTTCTGCCGGTGTTCGCTGCTCTGACCCCACAGCATTTACAGCTTCACACAGGCTGTCCCACTCACGCCTTTTGCGCTTAGCTGTAACACCAGAGGACAGCGTGCCAAACAAAACTTTTTTCCATGCCTCTACCTCACTCAGAAGTGTCTCCAGTTCACAGTCCGTGAAGTTCCTTTTTTTTCCACGTTTCGACATGATTTGCAATAGAGCAAAGACGACATTCCTCTGGTGCCGGGCATATTTAAATGAATTTGCATATTTGTATGGAGGCGTGTCAAAGGCGGAGTCGGCCACTCTCTCATGTGCGCTCAATTCCACGTTGATTGTGATGTACAAAAGCAATGTGCGTGGATTCCGGCGTACGCACAGTTTGATATATCTGGATTTTTTGTGCGTATCAAATTCTGGATTTGACCGTACGTCACGTTTCAGTAAGAAGTCCACGCAAGTCTTTGTACATGAGGCCCCTGATGACTCCTTACTTGTGTTCCAAAGGATGATGGGAGTCAAACTGGAAATACTGGTCTGTGTGGGTGGGTTTGCGGTACACCTCAGTTTGCAAATATCCTCTATCAGAAACTGAGACCTCACAGTCCAAGAAAGCCAACCTGCCACTTTTTTACATCTTCTCGTGTGAACTTGATATATTTATCCACAAAGTTGATGTGATCAGTGAAATGTTGGACTTCCTGAGATTTAATTTTAACCCAGGTGTCGTCAACATACCTGAACAAATGACTTGGTAGTCTCCCTGAAAAGGACGTCAAGGCTCTCTTTTCTACCTCCTCCATGTACAGGTTGGCAACAATAGGAGAAACCAGAGCCATATAGAGAGAGAGTTGCAACACTCCCATAGACTCCCATAGAAAGAATGGAATGCGGAAGTCACGTGGGTCATGGAGCGGCACACATTCCCGGTTCTACCTTTGAACGTAATACATTCTCCGTGTTTTCTCCGGTAAGTTGATGAAAATACAGTATTTTTTTGACACTTTCAGGCATTAGCTGACTGTTCTGACCACAATTTATCAACATTAATACTTCATGTCTTTAGTTTCTGGAAGTTTTTCGCCAGTCTTCGAGAGCACGGAAAGTTTTCTGGAGTTAATAGTTGGAGGAGCAGCAGCTCTGTGGAGAACAGCTCTCCCGGCAATTCATTTAGCGAACCTCCGCTCTCTTCCCAACTAAATGGATGAACTACTTCTCCTCAACAAGACTGTCAAAAGATTCTCACGCTCGGCTGCTCTCTGCTTCACTGAAACCTGGCTCAGCGAGCTCATCCCGGACAGCGCGCTGCATCTGCCCCGCTTTCATCTTCACAGAGCGGACCGCGTCACGGAGCTGTCGGGAAAGGCCAGAGGCGGTGGAATATGTTTCTATATAAACGAAGGTTGGTGCTCAGATGTCTCAGTGCTGAACAAACACTGCAGCTCCAACTTAGAGACTCTGTTTATTAACTGTAAACCTTTTTATTCACCGAGGGAGTTTTCCTCATTCATTCTGGTCGGTGTTTATATTCCACCTCAAGCCTGTGTGAGCGATGCACTGCAAAACCTGACTGAACAAATAACTGCACTGGAACTAAAACATCCAGATTCACTTTTCATCATACTTGGTGACTTTAACAGAGCTAAACTTAGCCACGAGCTTCCAAAATATAAACAACATGTTAATTGTCCAACCAGGGATAACAACACACTGGATCACTGCTACACTGTCCTGAAAGATGCCTATCGCTCTGTTCCTCATGCAGCCTTGGGTCACTCTGACCACTGTTTGGTTCATCTTATTCCAACCTACAGGCAGAAACTGAAAACTGTAAAGCCTGTAGTGAAAACAGTGAAAAAGTGGACCAGAGAAGCAAAACAAGACCTACAGGACTGCTTTGACTGCACTGACTGGAGTGTTTTTGAAGCTGCTACGGACAACCTGGATGATATGACTGACACTGTCACATCCTACATTAGTTTTTGTGAAGATCTCTGTGTTCCAACAAAAACCCGCTCATTTGGCAATAACAAGCCATGGTTCACAAACAAGCTCAGCCAGCTTTGTCAGGCTAAAGCAGAGGCCTACAGGAGCGGGGACAGAGCTCTGTACAAAAAGACCAGGAACGCATTGACCAGAGAGATCAGAGTGGCTAAAAAATGCTACTCTGAAAAGATGAGAAGTCAGCTCTCAGCCAACGACCCTGGTTCAGTTTGGAGAGGCCTGCAGCAGATCACAAACTACAG
>JBBPBX010004686.1:60321-71096 GCA_038048925.1 Garcialebias charrua
TGTGCATCTTATTTTCAGATTGACTGAGCAGTGAGCTAAGAAATGACACCAGGTTGGTGGAACTGGTCAGTCCTCAATGATAGAGAGACGGAGCTGGTAAGTTTATGGTGGACTGCTGGAGCTGACCGGTTGATGTGGAGGCTGTCAAAATTAAAATAAAATTAAAATGATTAGAAATTAGTTTATCAAATACCAAATGCAATTCTTGCAACAACTTTGTCTGAAATTTACTAAGGATGCCAAGACTTGTGCATGACTATAACTTATGCATAAAAGGGACATAAAAATCCCTCCAAGCATACCATCCATATGTAAAGGTGTTGAAGCTGCACTGGGTGGTGTTTTCACAAATGATAGCCCAAGCTCCTCCATGGCAACAATCAAGATGTTTGGTGGGGGCTTGCTTGTTGTGGCACAAGATGCTGTTTGTTTTTTCTTCATGTTTTTTGTCTGGATTTTACTTCCAAGATGCCCAGCATTGCACGGAATTCTTTTTCTTTCATTGAAGATGTGTTTTGCTGCTATTCTGAGTCTCAGCCTGATGAACCTGCTGGTTATTTTTCTTTGTACATCATGACATGAAGGAAGAATGCTTTCTAATACACTTGCTTCTCTCAGTAGAGTATCAAAGGCATTGGGAAGCTCCATGAAAGATTGACTGGTCCTTTTTCTGAAAAGCCTTTCAACTTTTCTGGACCAGACTGAAGCTTCATGTGATGGCCGACACAGGACTCCTGGTTTGAATTCCTTCAGTGTCAGTAAGGTGCCATGCTCTCCTTCCAGAGTCTCAACATTTTGCTTAATTGAATTTGAGCATCCATCACAGATGTTTGAATGTTTGATGACTTTATTTACTATGTACTGTACATGTATCCTGTAAGATGGTACAGAATACAGGTTTCACTGTTGATGAAATCAGAAGGACTTGTTTCCAATCAGCTGCTCCACACTTATGCCAGGACTGTGAAATGTCTCCTTAATGTCCAGGAACTCTGCCAGAAGACAGTAGACACGGGGTGGCGAGAGGACATCAGATCAAACCAGTGGTTCACCTGCTCCAGAAACCAGGTTGTTGTCAGGTTGGAGGGACGTCGCTGCTCCTGCTCCACCATATATTTCAGACCTGCACTTGCTGACTTGCTGAAAACATGCATTGCAGGCTCCACCTTCATTTTCTTAAAATGACTTGGCTGAAGAGTTTTTTGTGAGATTTGGTGCTATTTTCAAAGGCATTTCTTCCTGAAAATCAACCAAATCTTTCAACGGACCCAGTGATTGTGTTGAAGTCCCTCTTTTAGCACAATGTCTGGTGGAATTATAAAAGTCTGTCCACGAACCAGGGCACTCTTCAAATTATTTACCAGATGTGGGACATCTGGCATGAAGTAAAGCCTTTTATCTGGTCTTGCTGGGTGTTTTGTTGTGGCCCACTCCAAATGCCCGCCACATCGCTCTGTTAGCACTGCCCATGTCAGTAGTGATGTTTAGCACGTGAAGGCCTATGGAAGGTGCTCTTTCAATGTTTTCTAGAATGATTGGCTTATAATTTGCCCCATTGGTAGAATTGCCACTGAAATGGTAAGACACCACTTGCTTCCATCTTGTTGTTCTTCCTGTATGTAATTAATAAATAGTATAAATATTTTGAGCCCTGATTGAAAATGTTTGTGCAGATTAAACTTACAGCACTCAGTTTTTGTTGTTGTGATGAAGGTGATGTTGCTCCTGCTGACTTGAGATGATGTAATTAATAAACAATAGTAGTAAACATACTTCATTAAAGCTGGTTTTACATTTTACATATTTTATAATTGTTTCGTAATTTATTTTTGCAAAATTAACACTTATTTTTTGTCATCTGTTATAATTTTAACTAGAAACAATTTCATTTAAATTAACATTTTAATCAGTGAATTACAATAGTAGTCAGGCTACAAGCACAATCAACTCTGTTATACAGGTACTTGGTTGCTATAAAAAAATAGAACAATTATATAATGTGCAGAAATGAAGACTTCATCCCAGATGATCTAAGGTAAGCTGGATCAGATCTCAACTGCTGGCATTAAGGACAAGGTGGAGCATTGTCATGCAGAGAACATCAGAAATAGCTTCATAATAAGTTTTTTTTTTTACATGTATAGAACACTGTTGACATGGCTATATTGATCATTGCATTGCATAGACATTTTTTCCTACAAATGTGTTTACAGTCTCATTTCACTGTGATGATAAATGCATCTGCCACATCTAAAAATGTTTTAACACAACGCATAGTCAGTGAAATAATCAATAATCAGTTAAGTAATCAGTTTGTTACTGCTCAATAATTACTGAAAGACGCCGGACAAAGTAAGAAAAGTCGAATTGTGTGTTCTGTTGCGCCAGTAGCTGTTCAAACTGACTGACAGCGACGAGCTGCTTGGAACTATTGAGAGCTGCAGGAACCACGTGACCGCCTATCGGCGAGTACAAAGAGTGTCACAACTCTCTCTCTCTATATGGCTTTGGGAGAAACTGGAGAACCCATAGCACACCCATGTTTCTGCCTATAATGTTGCTCCCATATGTGAAGTAGTTTGACTGCAGGCACAGTTTCAAGAGTTAACAAAGTTGCTCTGTGGAAAGTGTGGTCCTGTTGCTCAGAGTGGTGTCTGATTTTACCCTTAAACAGACCACCTCTACTGCCTCATAAACAGGAATGCACGTAAAGAGTGATGTGACATCAAAAGAGACCATTGTTTCATCAGTCTCCATGATGACATCCCTCACCTTATACACAAAGTCCATGGTATTCTTTATGTGGTGTTCTGAGCTGCCAACTAAATGGATGAGTACATATGCCAGATATTTGGAAACATCGTAAGTGTCCAAGTTAATCATGCTAACTGTTGGTCTTAAAGGTACACCTTGTTTGTGAATTTTAGGTAAACCATACAGACTAGGTGTGGCCTCCCCTATTTACTTCTGAAAAGAAGATCAACATCATCAGGCCAGGACTCTGCGGTCTACACTCATCTCTAGGCCAGCGGTCACTCTTTCAGGAGTGAAGATGTTCACATCCTTGATAGAGAGGAACGATGGTTTGAGAGAGGAGTAAAGGAGGCCATCTTTGTGAAAAGAAACCGTCCATCATTAAACAGAGGTGGAGGCCTCCGGGTTCAACTGTCCCCCTCTTACAATGCTGTTATTGCTAGTATCACTCAGCCCTCTGTGAATAGCAAACAACCATCAGGGTGCTAACGATCCATCGTTAGGCTGATGGTCCTCCTTGATCATGTGAGCAGCTGGTTTCGGCTGTTAGCAGCAAACTGGTTGATCCACAGTGAGAGGGTGCTATTTATAAGACTGAGCTGAATACAGCATCTCAGACTGAGGAAGTCTTTCGGACGAAAGACGAAATGTTTCTGCAATTTTTTTGCTTTGTTTTTTGAATGTCCAGATGACAAGACTTAGCTTTTTTAGATTTTTCTACCTGGATTATTGAGCATGCATCAGGGGTTTCTGAGAACACAAATATTTTTATCTTGCCTTTTTGGCCAAGATGTCAGTTTGAAATCAGGCTGCTTACTGCAAAACTAAGAGTTTTTTTTAAAGACAGGCAGTCTTCATTTTTATTGTTTTGTCGACTAAGTTAAATTTAATTGCTAAAATATGGATAAATCTGATCTCATCATTCAGCATAAGCAACTGGATATAGGTCTGAGGGCCAAAAGTCTGGTTTGTACTGACTCCTAAATGTGCTTGTATTCTCGTTTTATGTATTTTTTGCTGCTCCTTTCTTTCATGTGGGAAAATCTGAAACATTGTCACATGAACAAATGAGACAACACTGGTTCTTTAGGTAAGTTCTGTCAGCTTTTTTTTAAATGGAAAGTTTGTAAGAAACAACGTTATATCTGCTGTCAAACACAAGAAGGTTCTTTTCTGTTCCTGAAGTTTAGGTTGCACCTGACACAGGGTGGCTTGAGTCTGGTCTGGGTACAATGAAATATGAAGCATCTGAAGCAAAACCTGCTCCCATTTGTCAAACAGTCTGGTCTCAATTAAAGATCATGAGTCCTCTAGCGAGATAATGGCCCAAAAGCTAAAAACAAAATTAGTCTCTTTAGAAGTGCTCTTCTATGAGAGCTGATCTATGGAAGGAGCTGAAACATGGAGTAGGATTGACCCTTAAAATCTGTGGCAGCTGAGGAAGTTAAATAGCAAGCAGAAATACCTGCTTCAGTTGCAGAAATCTTACAGAAATAGGGATGGGGTCGATCCGATCCGGTATCCGTATCGGCCTCCGATACCAGCATAATTTACATATCGGATTTTCCGATTCAACCTGCCGATATTTCCGATCCATGATGCACGTTGGCTTCAAGCTTCGGAATGGATTTCCTGAACGGAGGCTTGTCTCATGAACCCAGAGTAACAAGACCCGCCTCACATTCAGGAAATCCATTTCATAGTTTGCAGCCAGCTACAACGTGCAGTAGCACTGTAGCTAACAGCTAGCCAACTTTTCATTGTAATATGTCCGTTGTATGAAAGTATTTTACACTAAACACCACAAGAAAGCAACGCGCAATGTCTGCAGAGCCATAGCACCACATTAAACCACAGTCAAGTTACTTTGTAGTTTTACGTTGGACATTCAAGCTCCTGGGCTTCAGTGGGACGCCATTCTCGCTGAACCAAAACACAGGCATCCCGACCCGTCCAGCCGTGTCCCCGTCTCGGTAGAGGGATAGGCTGAGAGCGGGGGACCGAAATCAGAGCTTCTGCCCTGGATTGAACAAGAAAAACACACCGCTGAAGCCACGGAGCTCAAATGTTCACCAAGAAGTTGTTAAACGTCATCGTAATTAATGACCAACCACTATCAGTTGTAGAAAATGAAGGATTTTGCTGCTTGATACTTGCAGCCAAGATATAGTTTACCCTCCAGGAGATATTTATCAGTACAACAATAGACAATCATAAAAAAGCATACTAATTAAAAATTACAAGAAAACTGTATAAAAAAACGAAACATAAACAGCTACATTATAAAGCCATGTAAAATACTAAAAACAGGAACATGTCTGTGTTGTTTAATGCCATGAACTTAGCAGATGTAAAGCTATTTAATATTTTATTTAATTCATTTATTCAATCATTTAAAAGAGACAAAATAAAACAAATTAATTAAAAAGAAAACATTGAATGAAAAGAGTGCAGAAAGAAGAAAAAAATATTATATCACCCCATTATTTAAAAGATTATATAAAATAACTTTAAACAAACAATAACTTAAAATAATCACGTTATTATCCACTTTAAAGCTAGGAATAAAACAAAACACATTTTGTGTTAGTATAATTTAATCGTAACTTTGAAACTTATCCAACATTAATATACTTACCTCAAGTTGACTTTTTGGACATGCATGCATACATGTGTACACATTGTACTTGAGACGAGATTATTACAGCCTCATATAAAATCAATGATGATATCTGAACTGGATCGATATCGACCGATATCCAGATTTAAGTATTGGGATCGGATCGGAAGTAAGAAAATGTGGATAGGTGCATCCCTAAAAATGACAATCACTCATATGCAGTGACTGCTTTAAAAGGTTGAACAAGAAAACGTGAAGTTAAAGGAAACATCCTTTGTCCCAAAACCAGTTTGTGTCAATGTTATTTTAGTTACATTGTTTTACTTTCATTACAAATTGATTTTATATAATTTCACATTAAACAACCAAAACAGATTTTGTTTTTTAATGTAGTGACTAGGTATAAAAAAAAAACATTTAGCCCTCCCTACTGCCCATTTATGTTGCTCTCATTTTGAAATGTAACTGGAAGTTCTGTTTTAAGAGAGGCGGAAAGAACACACTGCCAATGTCGAACCGGAGACGCCAATAAATATCGATCTGGTTAACACCATAGACAATATCCATCCATCCAGCCATTCTCTTCCGCTTATCCGGGGTCGGGACGCGGGGGTAGCAGCCTAAGTAAGAAGGCCCAGACTTCCCTCTCCCCAGCCACATGGGCCAGCACCTCAGGGGGAATCCCAAGGCGTTCCCAGGCCAGCCGAGAAACACAGTCCCTCCAGCATGTCCTGGGTCTTCCTCTGGGTCTCCTCCCGGTGGGACATGCCCGGAACACCTCACCAGGGAGGCGTCCAGGAGGTATCCTAACCAGATGCCCGAGCCAACTCAATTGCCTCCTCTTAATAAGGAGAAGCAGCGGCTCTACTCTGAGTTCTCCCAGATGACTGAGCTTCTCCCCCTATTTCTAAGGGAGAGTACACACCCTGCGGAGAAAACTCATTTCAGCCACTTATATCCGAGATCTCGTTCTTTCGGTCACAACCAAAAGCTCATGACCATAGATGAGGGTGGAAACGTAGAGCTTTGCCTTTTGACTCAGCTCTCTCTTCACCATGACACATGTGCATCCTCTGATTAACTGCAGACGCTGCACCTATCTGCCTATCGATCTCACGCTCCATTTTTCCCTCATTCGTGAACAAGGCCCCGAGATACTTAAACTCCTCCACTTGGGGCAGGACCTCCTCCCCGACCCGGAGCGGGCACTCTACCCTTTTCTGGCTCAAGACCATGGCCTTGGATTTGGAGGAACTGATCCTCATCCCGGCCGCATCACACTCTGCTGCAAACCATCCATCCATCTATCCATCCATTTTCGTCCGCTTATCCGGGGTCGGGTCGCGGGGGTAGCAGCCTAAGTAGGGAGGCCCAGACTTCCCTCTCCCCAGCCACATGGAGCAGCTCCTCTGGGGGAATCCCAAGGCGTTCCCAGGCCAGCCGAGAAACATAGTCCCTCCAGCGTGTCCTGGGTCTTCCTCTGGGCCTCCTCCCGGTGGGACATGCCCGGAACACCTCCCCAGGGAGGCGTCCAGGAGGCATCCTAACCAGATGCCCGAGCCACCTCAACTGGCTCCTCTCGATGTGGAGAAGCAGCGGCTCTACTCCGAGTCCCTCCCGGATGACTGAGCTTCTCACCCTATCTCTAAGGGAGAGTCCAGACACCCTGCGGAGAAAACTCATTTCAGCCGCTTGTATCCGAGATCTCGTTCTTTCGGTCACAACCCAAAGCTCATGACCATAGATGAGGGTGGGAACGTAGATCGATCGGTAAATTGAGAGCTTTGCCTTTCGACTCAGCTCTCTCTTCACCACGACAGACCGGTACAGAGCCCGCTTCACTGCGGATGCTGCACCTATCCGCCTATCGATCTCACGCTCCAGTTTTCCCTCATTCGTGAACAAGACCCCGAGATACTTAAACTCCTCCACTTGGGGCAGGACCTCATCCCCGACCCGGAGAGGGCATGCTACCCTTTTCCGGCTCAAGACCATGGCCTCGGATTTGGAGGAACTGATCCTCATCCCGGCCGCATCACACTCGGCTGCAAACCGCTCCAGCGAAAGCTGTAGATCACGATCTGATGAAGCCAATAGGACCACATCATCTGCAAAAAACAGAGAAGCGATTCTAAGGCCACCAAAACGGATCCTCTCAACACCTTGGCTGCGCCTAGAAATTCTGTCCATAAAAGTTATGAACAGAATCGGTGACAAAGGGCAACCTTGGCGGAGTCCAACTCTCACTGGAAACGAGCCTGACTTACTGCCGGCAATGCGGACCAAGCTCTGACACCGGTCGTACAGGGACCTAACAGCCCATATCAATGGGCCTGGTACCCCATACTCCCGGAGTACCCCCCACAGAACCCCCCGAGGGACGCGGTCGAATGCCTTTTCCAAGTCCACAAAGCACATGTAAACTGGTTGGGCAAACTCCCATGCGCCCTCCAAGACCCTACTGAGGGTGTAGAGCTGGTCCAGTGTTCCACGACCAGCACGAAAACCACACTGCTCCTCCTGAATCTCTGATGCAAACCGCTCCAGCAAAAGCTGTAGATCATGACCTGATTAAGCTGATAGGACCATACCATCTGCAAAAAACAGAGAAGTGATTCTAAGGTCACCAAAATGGATCCCCTCAACACCTTGGTTGCGCCTAGAAATTCTGTCCATAAAGTTATGAATAGAATCAGTGACAAAGGGCAACCTTGGCGGAGTCCAACTCTCACTTGAAACGAGTCTGACTTACTGCTGGCAATGAAGTTAAAGGAAAGCTCTGACACCGGTCATACAGGGACCTAACAACCCGTATCAAAGGGCCTGTTACCCCATACTCCCAGAGTACCTCCCACAGGGTCCCCCGGTGGAGGTGGTCCAATGCTTTCTCCAAGTCCACAAAGGACATGTAAACCGGTTGGGCAAACTCCCAAGCACCCTCCAGGACCTTGCTGAGGGTGTAGAACTGGTCCAATGTTTCACGACAAGGACGAAAACCACACTGCTCCTCCTGAATCCGAGGTTCGACTATCCGACGGACCCTCCTCTCCAGAACCCCAGAATAGATCTTACCAGGGAGGCTTAAGAGTGTGAACGCCCTATAGTTGGAACACACTCTACGTTCCCCTGTTTTGAATAGGGGAACAACCATCCCAGTCAGCCAATCCATGGGAACTGCCCCCAATGTCCACGCGATATTGCAGAGTCGCATAAGCCAACATAACCCCACAACATCCAGAGCCCTAAGGAACGGGTGAATCTCATGCACCCCTGAGGCCCTGCAACCGAGGACCTTTTTAACCACCTCGGTGACCTCAGCACCAGAGATTGGAGAGCCCGACCCAAAGTCCCCAGGCTCTGCTTCCTCAGTGGAAGACGGCCACAGTGGGATTGAGGAGGTCTTCGAGATATTCTGCCCACCGAGCATACCCTCCCCCCCCCCGAGACACAGGTTGGTGGACCAGAATCGCCTCAAAGCCGTACGGAAGTCATTCTCCATGGCCTTTCTGAACTCTTCCCATGCCCGAGTGTTTGCCTTAGCAACCACCCGAGCAGCATGCCGTTTGGATTGTCGGTACCCATCAGTTGCTTCTAGGGTCCCACAGGCCAAAAAGGCCCAATAGGACTCCTTCTTGTGCCTGACAGCATCCCTCACCACCGGTCTCCACCATCGGGTTCGAGGGTTGCCACCACGACAAGCATCAACAACCTTGCGGCCACAGCTCTGATAAGCCGCCTCGACAATAGAGGTGCGGAACATGGCCCACTCGGACTCAATGTTACCCGCCTCCCTCCGAACGTGTTCAAAGCTCTCCCGGAGGTAGAAGTTAAAGCTCCGTCTTACGGGAGACTCTGTAAGACGTTCTCAGCAGACCACCACAATACGTTTGGGTCTGCCAGATCTGGCCGGCAACCTCCCGCACCATCTGAGCCAACTCACCACCAGGTAGTGGTCAGTTGACAGCTCTGCCCCTCTCTTCACCTGAGTGTCCAAGACATGCGGCCGCAGATCAGATGATAAGACAACAAAGTCAATCATCGAACCGCGACCTAGGGTGTATTGGTGCCAAGAGCACATATGGACACCCTTATTCTTGAACATGCTGTTTGTTATGGACAATCCATGACGAGCACAGAAGTCCAATAACAGAACACCACTCTGGTTCAGATCAGGGGGGCCGTTCCTCCCAACCACATCCCTCCAGGTCTCACTGTCATTGCCCACGTGAGCGTTGAAGTCCCCCAGTAGAACAAGGGACTCCCCAGGAGGTGCACTCTCCAATACCCCCTCCAAGGACTCCAAAAAAGGTGGGTAATCTAAGCTGCCGTTTGACGTATAGGCACAAACAACAGTCACAGCCTGTCCCCCCACACGTAGACGGAGGGAGGCTACCGTCTTGTTCACTGGGGTGAACTTCAACGTACAGGCACCAAGATAGGGGCACACAAGTATGCCCACTCCTGCTTGGCACCTCTCACCAGGGGCAACTCCAGAGTGGAAGAGTGTCCAATCCCTCTCAAGGAAACTGGTGCCAGAGCCATGCATTGAGATGAGTCCGAATATTTCTAGCCGGAACCTGTCAACCTCACGCACTAGCTCAGGCTCCTTCCCCACCAGAGGAGACATTCCACGTACCAATAGCCAGCTTATGTAGCCGAGGATCAGACCGCCAGGGTCCTCGCCCTCAGCCACCACCCATCCCACATTGCACCCAACCCATTTGGCCCCTTCCACTGGTGGCGAGCCCATGGGAAGGGGGACCCACGTCTCCTATTCGGGCTGTGCCCGGCCGGGCTCCATGGGTAAAAGCACGGCCACCAGGTGCTTGCCAGCGTGCCCCACCTCGAGGCCTGGCTCCAGAGTGGGGCCCTGGTGACTCACGTCTGAGCGAGGGAACATTTAATCCATTTGTTTTACTCATCATAAGGGGTCTTTGACATAATATGTCTGTGGTTAACACAATCTGCCAATGACGCCTTTTTTTGTTTGTTTTTGTTGTTGTTTTTTTATGGTTTTTTTTGTCCAATCAGATGTGGTCCTTGAGTAATGCCTTGCCCTTGAGATACGCCTTCCATATTTGTTGGCAGAGATACCTATTTGAGAACAGCTGGGTTCAGAACAGCAGGAATCAGAACAGCTTGGCTCTGAGCAATTTTTTGAGCAGTACCACTTTCAGCCACTAGATGGCAGTAGAGTAGTAGTAGCAGTATGGCTTGCCGTTGGCTATTGTATCATGTAATAGGTAAACGTGGCTATAATGACAAATTCAAAAAAGTTCAAGACAAAAACAACTAGACTTTTTTATTATACTTTATTTTATACTTTGTATCTTTCTTGAACTTTTTTGAATTTACCATGTCCTGGATGACTAAGAATCTTCACCAGTTTTTAATGATGCAA
>JBBPBX010004687.1:21801-35385 GCA_038048925.1 Garcialebias charrua
CACAAAAAAAAACGAAAGCATTACATTTTTGTCTTTGTAAAACAATTCCCCTGTGTGAATGTTTTTAGTCTGTTTTAGTACATGTTTTTTTATTCTCCCCAGTGAGCCATGTTGTTGTGCCAGAAGGAAAAATGCCCACCACCTACTCCACCCTCCTGGGCATTCTGGCGGGCTGCTGGATTGTCAAATACAGCTGTAAGTATGAAATGAGCCGTCATCTGGAACGGTTCTCTGTGGGAACTGCTTTTGAACTGGATGTTTAAGCTGCTGCTAGAACATGAGAAACTTTCTACCACAGTGACACTAAGGCAGTGTCGTTGCAATTTTTTGATCCGGAACTTTAAATACACAATCAGTTGGATCTTGGAAAGAAGGGTTATGTTCTAACAATAATGTGAACATGCGTTGAGTTTTCTGTGCCAGGATCTGGTTTTGATTCATGCTCCCTTTAGCTATGGTATTAATTCAGAGTTTAATTTAGCAACTAAATGGAATTAGTTCAGCACTCTTCTCTATCTTTGCGTGAGCCGATCAGTTGTGAGATTCATGTTGCGTTGAAGTTAAACAGTTTTAAGAGCAGTGCTCTGACTGATAACGCCTTGATTGATTTTCACAGAGAGTCTGGAGAGAGTGACATTTTTAAGTTCAGTGTGTTGCACTGATCACTGTAAGTCGATCACGTTGGGGTTAAATTTGAGTGTTTGGAAGCACGAGGTTAGTTTTTATTTTTATAGTCTCAGAGGACACAACACTTGCTTCCTCCTCGGTATGAAAGTGACCTTAAAGTGGATGTTGTACAGACCCAGCTCTTCAACAAGCCTAAACTGTCTGGTCTCAGAAAATATTAAGTATCTGCACCTTAGTTGTTGCTTGGTTTTATCTCTTTATTAAAATAAAAAACGAACAAAAAAAAAACCTTTGTGTTGAAGCATAATCAGGTTTGGATCATATCAGGTATGTTGTGGAAATATGAGTTGGTTCTGCAACTAAAGCTAAAACTTTAGAATGTTAGTAAAAAAAAATCTGTATGCCTCATGATTGTCTATTGTTGTCACTGTTGTCATCATTCTTTGTTGAAACCAGGTCTCTCTTGTAAATGAGTCCTCAAGGCTCAATGGGATTAACCTGCCTAAATAAAGGTTGAATATTGTTAAAATGTTCACAAAAGTGATGGCTACAAAGCTTCATCCTTCAGATTTTAGCCAGATGAAACAGAGCCTACAAGTTTAAAATAAACTTTCAAGCTTTAAATTACTTTTTTTAACCTAATGGGAAACTTTTTTGATAGAGAACAGACTTGTTTCCTGTTTTAATGCCAATAATAAAAATATTTCCCATTAAAAATTAGAAAGGCGTTTTTTAACCTTCACACTGGTGCTTTTTATGCAGGATAGGAAGTTATTTGCTGTAACTTTAGTAATGATTTGGAACATATTATGTTAAAGCTGTTAACTTGTATTTTGTATCACACACACACACACACGCACACACAAAACATAATGTCCACATGTTGGTACAAGGTACCAGGTATCCTTCCTGCCTACAGCCATCAATATCTATAACATCTCTTAATGAAATGAGGATAACGAGTTACAACAACAAATACCGTAATTTCCCTTTGGGATTAATACAATATTTTTGAATTGAATTTGAATTAGGGTTAAAATTTATAATAGATTTTTAGATGCATCCCACTGCATAGACGATAACATCTAAATCAACTTCAAGCCAGTTATTGATTTTGTTAAATTTGATCACAATTGTGATATTTTAGAATATTGTGATGATATCTGGGATTAATAAAGTACTTTTGAATTGAATATCCATTGCAGTGTTACCCCTAGATAACTTGCTATGGCGGGGCGCTCATATTGTCTGTGACTTTTGCCTGGGGGGTGGTAGAGAGGAACGGAGACGTCTGACCTGTGCTCTGTTCTATCGACAGTTATTGAGCGGGGGTCGGCGGGGGGTCAGAGACACAGACACATCTTGAGCTGCGCGCTGTTTGTAACGACAGTTTTCGGGGGGGTGGTTTTAGCGTGAGGGAAGAGGCGGTGTGAGTACAGTCTTTAGCTTCTGCCTTTAGCTTTTTAGTTAGCACACCTGTATTGCACAGATATTGGACAGGGACACGTCCTGAGCTACGCAGTGCTCTGTTTATACCAACTATTTTAGGGGCGGGGAGAGACTGAGAAACAGCCACGCGCTGTCTGTACTGACAGTTTTCGAGTGGAGGGTGTCAGCATGAGGGTTTAGCATGAGGGAAGAGGCTGCCTTTAGCTTTTTAGCTAGTGCACCTGCATTGCGAGCTGTTAGTTTAGCATTACATCAGTTCCGACAGGTGGTTAGGGGGAGGGTTCGGTAGACGGGGCGGTGCGCCCCGCTTGTATACTGGTAAGGGAAACACTGAGTACAGTATTGATATTGCACACACTGATATTGTGAATACAGTATATATCAATGTTTGATGTAATCTGCACTCTAATTATTTTACCATTCCATCAAATCCCACAGAATAATAATCAAATCTTGACATGCCAAAATATTTCATTACCCATCAAGGGATTTAAGTTGATTTACAACCATTAAAGTTTAGAACGTTCAATGGTGTTTCAATCACAGACCAGCATTAAGAAAGGAACTTTGTATCTATTGAGAATTTTGTTGCAGTTATTTATTTCATAAAGGACATTTGATGGGTTGTACTGGACTCCTTAACCACATAAACCATAAATGGATTATGGCGTCCTCTGTTAGGTGGTTTTATTTTCTACTTCCAGCTTAGTCATGGACATGTTAATTGCTACATTTTCCTTGAAACTATTTTCTTCTCATAGCTACTTTGACATCTAAACTTAAAAAGAAAACAAACAAGCTCCTTTTTAAATTAGCTACGTTGAAAGAAAAATGGATGTGTGCCTTCACAGTACTAAAATAATCTGGGACACCTGCATTGAAACGTTGTACTTCCTCTCTGCAAGCAGGTGAAATCAGACTCCCTCTGTGGAATAAGGGTTTCTAAAAGTCTGGCGTTTAATTTCATGCAGAACACACATTGGCCTGGGAAACATTCAAAGAACATTTTGCAACAGGCAATTTTCAGATCAATACTTTGTGCCTCCTGCGGCGTGCGCAGACTCCTGCTCATGTTTGACAGCCAGACGAGGTGGGTAGATGACAAGGGGATAGAATCTAAAAAGGAGTGTCCTCTCAAAGCTTTTATATTGCTAGCAAAGAAAAACACAATTTAAATAAGATAACTAATTTAGCTATTCTCAGCCAGTCCCCCCAGCCAAAACGTATACATATTCTGAGGGAGTCGACTTCAAGCAATGGAAACAGAGACTTGCTGTCAAAGAGTTTTCTGGCACCTTGGCATGCCCTTTGCTGTTGTATTTGTCTGTAGCATCACTCCACTGTCTCTCTCTCTGTGTGTGTGTGTGTGTGTGTGTGTGTGTGTGTGTGTGTGTGTGTGTGTGTGTGTTTGTAGAGCACAATGCCAGGAGCACCAGTGCCTGCCAGCATGCTGTTTCAACTTTGAATGTGTGTTCTGTAACATTTTGTGCATTTGGACCATATTCAGACCCTCTTCTCCAGTTTTTTTCTTTTCTTGCACGCTGCCTGAGCACTTGACATGTCTTCACTCCCTCCTGACAGCCACTGTGCATTCTCTCTCTTTGCACTAGTGCACGTGTGTGCAGCTGACATCTCACTGTCACCTGACTTTGTGTCATCTAGGCCATGTGAGGAATAATGGTACCTACCTCTTTAAGCAGAACTGTGTATCGTTAATTAGATTTTTCTTTAGCTTTAATTGTTTATAATTCTTTAACATTTTTATTTAATTCCAACACTAATTGAACTTCCTTTATTTTTTGAGTAAATAGTGTAGTAAACCATATACTGTAGTCATTTATTTCCTGTGACGTCATAAAAGGATAAATGTTGGGATCATTTTAAGTTTAACATCGCTTCACATGAAGCATGTAGGCCAGGGAAATGGACTGATAATGCACTTATTTACTTGCTTTATTTGTTGTGTATAAGCAACCCATGAGATTTTGTATAAAACCATTGAATTCAAGTGTCTTATTCTTTGTTCTGATGGTCTACTTTTTCACTGAAAAGTGGCTAACTCATCTCTACAAGGTCACTGCTAGTTTGAAGCACTGCTGAAGCTTAAATAGTAACTTTTCAGGTCCTGCAGAGTGTACTACAAACTTATGACCTAGGACAGTAGAAGTTGTGTACACTACATAAAGACCATTATTCATTGCAGCCTAACATTTGCAGCTCACTGCTGAGATTTTTCTTACAGAGTTGAAAATGAGGTCAGTAACTGCAGATGTTGCAGGTGTAAAGCAGCGTCTCTTCCTCTATGCAAGCCACAAATTTTAGTTGTTCAAACTAGACAGTAAAACTGGTAGGCTAATGTATGTCATAAAGCTTTTTGTTTTATTTTATTTTTATTCTTTTTATTATGTGCCAAAAGGCTATATGTAAAAAAGCTGGGGAAAATCAAAAAAAGTTAGGCAAAACCATCATTTCAAACAATTGTTTGGCTTTGTCGTGGTTCTTTATTTTTGATTTTTATTGTATTTTATAATTTTTTTCAAAAATACATCTGGATACCTACAGTACAGTATATGTTGATGGAAACCCTTTTGCACTTGCTAAATCACAAGAGATACGTTTTGCAAGATGTTATTCTTCTCATCTGAGGAGGTTTCTGCTCCAAAAAATGCAGAGCTCATAAAGTTAACATTTATAACAACAACAAAAAGCTTTATTTATTAACATTTTTTGGAACTTATTGGTTTTAATTGAAAAAAAGTTCCTTGGATAAGAGTCTAATCTTTAAAAGAAACTCACAAAAAGTCAAACGGCTCTAATTTTTTCCCCTCTGAACTCTTGACTTCTCAGTAGATGCTCACAGTAAATCCTGCCGGGCACTTTTTCACACAAGCCCCAAAACTGTTCGAGTTTTTTCTGTGTCCTATTGACTTTTTGTTTTAGCATACGCTGCATGTGGACAATGCATTTATAGCTTTACTCAGCTGTTACATTTAACGGGTTTCCATCTATTTTCAATTCGAATTTTGAGCGAATTTTTGAAATTTCGCAAAAATGTAAATAAAAATTAATGCGAATCAACTTTTTTGCGGATTAGAGGAAGTTAATTCGAATTGTGCTGTTTCCATTCAGTTTTTCTGATGCGATACTTAAAAATGTGCATCAAGAAACCTTGATGGAAACACGGCTATTGACTTTAGAGGTAATTAAAAAAGTTATTTTGTAATCCTGATACATTTTTTCCCTTTTGTTCCATTTTGTAGTTCTACTTTTCTTTAGCTTTCCTAAACAATTTGTGGCTTCTACTCTCCTGTTGTCTGGGACAGAGCATTCTTAGTTCACAAAGTCAACTCTTCTCTTTTTAGCCTCCAGTGAGATGCTGAACAAGGGTCCTGCCCTATAGTGGAACAGAAGACCCTGCCAGAGGCATGACTGCCAGGAATTCACCCCAGGTCTGCTCTCTGGGGTTGTGTTCACACAGCGTAGGCAACTCACATGTGCTCCTCAGATTTGATCTTCGATCCACAGTTTTTTTTTATTTTTTTTAAGCAAACTGATTGGGTTTGGGTATCTGAACACCGCCTACCCTTTACTGTGATAATGACTTGAGCATCAGTAATAGTAAAGCTACACAGGCAAGAACTGCCTGCAAATGGATGTAAAACCTATTTCTGAAAGAAAAGTTCTTGTATGCTGGTGAAGATTCTCAGTCGTCCAGGACATGATGAAATCAAAAAAGGTCCAGTTGATCCTGCATTGAACGCCTTTTTTGAAAAGTTCTTGTAAAATTATGTTGTTTTTTTTCTCCAGGCTTTTCAAAACCAGCTGTATTTTTCTTTTTCTCATTTTATTGGCACGTCTTTGCATATTTCGTATTGCAGTATTATTATTATTTTTTAAACTATCCCAGACATGCGTATGATATTTCATGCTCTTACTGTGCCGATGTAGCTAAATTACCACTTTGGTCACTCACATTTGAGGATTAAGCTTATCTTGACCTGACGTTTGCATCGTAACGAGTTCCGTTCAGTTTAATGTTAATCGAAGAGGAGGATTCATCTGACCACTCACTCATTCACTATCTCATGAGGGTGGGAGTTCAAGATGTTGAACTGGACAATAATAAATGTGCTAAAACGTCCTCAACACTAAGCACCATTGTCCGGAGCAATTAACGTTATTATTTTTTAATTTTTTTATTTATTTTCAGCCCAAGTCTTTGGCAGGTCCCCATGAAACAAAGCCATAATTAATTGGATTAAAGAAATTTAATCACACTACCACACCATTTCTGGTTGCTGCAGATATGCATGTATGCAATTTGCTTTATTGTGGCAGGGTGTGTGTTTGCACACATTTACACTAACTTGCTCGTGTCTCCTTGAGAAACTGGAAAAAGAACCTGCAGCTTAATGGCTATGTGTTCAAATGTATATGTGATGGATACGATGCTAGTGAAAGTTTTCCCCACCCCTGAATACTAAAATGTGAGTTTAGATTTTCACAATAGAACGTATTGTTACATAATATCATTTTGGGTTTCAATAACAAATCAATCATTTATTGGATTCCAAAACGTTTGTGGCATCGAAAGTTTCCCAACTTTCTTGTAGCTGCATTATAAACAGTTAAAGTAATTCTGCTGCTTGTTTGTAAATGCTTTGGGTTTATTTGATATTAGAAAGCTCTCTTGTCTTATTCTTTGGAGGAAAAGAAAGTAAAGGTAAACAATTGTATGCATTTCGATTAATAAACAAACAGTGATTTGTTCATTAATTTGGTTGACAGGATTGAGCAAAATTGATTTTTTTTCACCACAACTGTTGTACAATTTTAATTTTTCATATGCATGTTTGAATTTCAGCTTTAAAAGTACCCTGTTTGAACTTTATATATAAATATTTAATTTGAACATTGTGGTTTAATCAAGTATTGAATAAAAATTACATGCATTTGCAGTTATTTGAGAATATTCTATATTTACGGTAGTTTTTATTTTATTTTATTTTATAAATCTGCTTATTGCATATCCCAATAAAAATACTACTTTTTACATCTTGTGGATTGAAAGTTTTCACCACAACAACACAGTAATTGGGAACAGAATACTTGCTGGGAACAGCAGCTCTTTAAACCAGGACATGTTCACAACCGTTTTATTACTGAAACTTGTTTAAAAAATGTGTTTAAACAAAATCTCAACAAAAAAAAACTAAAACAAGAAGCGACTGTCACTTGGTTCCAGTTTGACTTCCTCATGAGACAAAGAGTGATGATGATCAAATTCTGCTTAATACTTACAGCAGCATTTCTTGTGAAAAGAAACCGCCCATCATTAAACAGGGGTGGAGGCCTCCGGGTTCAACTGTCCCCCTCTTACAATGCTGTTATTGCTAGTATCACTCAGCCCTCTGTGAATAGCAAACAACCATCAGGGTGCTAACGATCCATCGTTAGGCTGATGGTCCTCCTTGATCATGTGAGCAGCTGGTTTCAGGCTGTCATCAGCCAACTGGTTGATCCACTGTGAGAGGGTGCTATTTATAAGACTGAGCTGAACACAGCACCTCAGACTGAGGAAGTCTTTCGGACGAAAGACGAAACGTTTCTACAATTTTTTTGCTTTGTTTTGTTTTTTTGTTTTTTGAATGTCCAGAGGACCAGACTTAGCTTTTTTAGACTTACAGCAGGGATTGCATCATTAGCTCCTTCATGCTGTGGGCATCTTTCTGTCAGCAGCTGCAGCATTATTATTTTTTTAACTTCCAACTTGAGAAAAAAAGTCATGAGCTTTGTCAGCCTCTGTTTACAACAGCCTTGTCACACTCTTTCAAGTCAGACTAGATGCAGCTTTAATTTTCTGTGTCTCTTTAATGGCAGGGGTGAAAGCATGTCTGCAGGCAGGGAAGTGGCTGCCAGAAGCCGAGTATGAAGCAGGAGAAGGCCCTCAGCACAGTCGCATCAACAAATGCAGTTTGGTAAGCTATAAGCACACAGATGTGAAATGAATAAAACCAGATCGTATAAATCCACATTCTTAAGAAAAAATTTGCTCTCGTAGGCATCGGTATACCTGACTATTATCACAGATGCTCTTTTTGATCAAATTATTAACAACTACGGTATGCCCATTTTAAATGTACTCATTGTCGGACCAGTCTTGCTGTGCAGCATCTTAATATAGAATTCATATACAGGTATTTAAAGTGTATTTTTTTAATCTGCTGAAGAACAGGTGCAGAAAAAACAAAGTGAAGTAAATGGAAAATAGTTAAATTCGGTGCCAAAATTATAATTAAATAACCTAAAATATACAAAAACATTTAATTTTTTACATTAGCCAAGTCATCCTCATAACTGGAGTCTCATCAAAGACTCTTTTCATAGTCCTCCTACAAGAAAAACCATTTTGTTCTTGAAAACAAATAAAACATCGGTCATTCGTCAAAAAAAGAAAAGAAAAAAAAATATATATACGGTACACACGCACTCAAGCAAAAATGAAAGTGTAATTTAAAAAAACAACAAAAAACTTGAAGCTCAAGAAAACTTGTTTGCGCCCCCATTGAGTTCATTATGACTTTGAATAAAACAGTCTCCAGTTACCTAATTCTGTGCTGCTTTGAACAACAGCACTAAATGGTTCAGATTTTGGTGAACAAGGCTTATAAAATTATTTCTATCTCTGCAGCAAATAACTAATACAACAGAACATCCACGCTGACACCTAAATCTACTGGTACAGAAAACGTCTGTAAACTGAAGTTGTTTACAAGGGAGACTGTGCAATTTTGCAGCTAAAAGTAGAGCTCAAGTCTGTAAGCTCTTTTAAGAATTTGTATTTACCTTTTAACTGTTAATTCAATAAGCTCTTCTATTTAAATGTTTTTAGATCTTCCTGCTGCCTTTGATACCGTGGACCACAACATCTTGTCACAGCTTGAGCAGGTGGTTGGTATCAAAGGCACAGTTTGATTCTGGTTTAGATCCTACATGACTGACAGGAGTTTTTCCGTTTAGGGGAATGTTATTCATATGTGTCTCTTCTAATCTGTGGGGTCCCTCAAGGGTCTATTTTAGATCCACTGCTATTTAATCATTACCATACTTGTTGCCTTTTGGGTCCATTTTTAGAAAATACAACATTCCTTTTTTGATTGCTTTGCCGATGATATTCAGATGTATCTGTCCTTTAAGTCAGACAGGGTCACTCCACTGAAACCACTCTTGAACTGTCTGAACATGAACAATATTTAAAAGTCTGGTTGAAACTAAGTTTCCTGAATTTAAATGAAAATAAAGTTATCAGCTTTAGTAAGTACAATGCCCTTGACACTCTCGGCCCCTTGACCTCACACAGCCACTCCATTGTCAGGAATCTGGGAGTTATTTTCTGATATTGATTTTAAATTCAACAGACACATAAATGCAGTTGTGAAACTCAGTTTCTTCCAACTAAGACTCATTGCCATGGTGAAGTCCTGTCTCCTTTTCGGTTACATTGAAAGGGTGATTTACGCTTTTATTACTTCTCGTTTGGATTATTGTAATGCTTTGAATGTTAGTTTAGATACATCTTTGCATCCCTTACAAACCGTTCAGAGCACAGCAGCTCATCTTTTAAAGCAACTAGAAAAACATGACCACAGAACCCCCGTCCTGGCTTCCTGTTCACTCCCGCATTGATTTAAAGATTTTATTGCTTGTTTTTAACATTTTTAAAGGTCTGACCTCGTCTTATTTATGTGATCTTTTTAACATCTACACTCCAGTAAGAGCACTAAGGTCTACATACTAATTTCTCTTAGATGTCCCCAGATTGAAATTCAGAGGTGATCAGGCTTTTTTCTGCTGCCGCTCCAACACTAGAAAAATTTACTGATAGTTTAGAGACTGTTGAGAGTTTTAAATCTTTGCTCAAGACTCATCTGATTTTCCCTGGCGTTTGATCCAGGCAGAGGTTGAGAACTAATTAGAGCTGAATGTTATTGTTAACTTTCTTGTTTCCTTAGTGACACAAGATGTATTTTGCTCTTTCTGGTTTTCATTTTAATTTGACTAACTTGTAAAGCACTTTGGTCAACGTTTGTTTTTGTTTTGTCAGGGAAATTTATGTATGGGTCAAGGATGTTATCGCTTCCTAATGTTAAATTAATGTAGAACCACGTGTGTGAGTTGGAGTTGTTTTGTCTGAACAGAGAGGAAAAAAACAAATAGCTAAATATATTGTTTTTACTGGATCTCTTTTTATTTCAAAGACTTTAGGTATTTCTCTGATTCTCCCGTGATGTCTTTTGTGCATCACTCTAAAATGTATACTATCTGTGGGCAGACCTTGTGATCGGAGCTTCATGTAACATCTGTGTAAGCCTGCTTTCAATTCTACGCCTGTTGCAAGTACAACTGGCTTGAAAAGATCTTGTTGTATTCTCAGTGTGGATTATTTGATTAATTAGATGATGATAGGACAATTAATTTATCCAACAATAAATAAATTGACTGTGACATTGAAGCTGCACTCCGTCTGACCCGGAATTTACACTACATGCGTTCCGGCTCTGGTCCGACCTCAGCAGCAAATACGCACCCATTATAATCAATGAGAGCGTTTACACTGGCTCCGCACGGCGGCGAGCGGACGGCAGTCCGTCAAAATAGGATCCCATCCTATTTCTGCCGGACGCCGGAGCTGTGCCGGAGTCAACTTTCAAAGATTACGTCGCACCAACAGGAAAAGGAACGAGCACAACATCCGTATTTACAAAATAAAATCACCACAGGCGGACTTTTATCCTAGCTCTATACGGATTTATTTGTACAAAAATGCTGTCAAACTATCATTTATGACTACACCTACAAACGCAATACAAGAAATAAATAAAGTATTTTATTCTGAAATGTAATAAATCACTTCCTGTCGCTCATTTACGAGAGAAGATCAACAATCAAACAGCGAGGCAGTCTCTACTGTTGTTCTCCTTCTTCCACCGAATGAATTGTTTTGTTCTGACTTCATTATTTATCACTTGATTTATCGCGCGATCTCGCAATTCCCGCGCATGCGTCTCGGAGCAGCGCATCCAGGCGGACCTGAGCTGAGCGGAGGTAGTGTAAACTGGACTTGAAACGCTCAGCTGCGACCTGCGGGGCGGAGCGGAGCGGGGCGGAGCCGGAACGCATGTAGTGTAAATTCCGGGTTACATGTTTCTGCGAAAAAGAAGTGTTGTAGTTCTTTTTTCCTCACCAAAGTTTTGATAGAAAATTACGGTATGATTATTTTTTTAAAGAATCAAGCCAAACAAATCATCAAACAAATTTTATTAATATATGAAATTTGTTTCATAGCTCCCACCGCTCTTCGACGGCTGCTTCTTCTTCCTCCTCGGCTCCTTCAAGGCTCCAACCAAAGATCAGCTCACCAAGCTGCTGCGAGAAGGAGGCGGACAACTCCTGAGCCGCCAACCGAAGCCAGACAGCGACGTGACGCAGACTCTGGACGCAGCAGCCTACCACGCCCAGCCAGGCTCCGACCAGGCCCTGTGCACCCAGTACATCATCTATGACCAGCAGGGAGCTTTCAGGCCTGCAGTGGTCAGACGGGGGAAGGTGTGGTCTGCTCCCTCCACCTGGGTCATTAACTGCATCGCAGCGTTTTGCCTCCTCTCTGTGCCAGACCCCAATTAATGTCCTAATCCATTTTTACTAATCTGGACAATTATTTCACATTGAGTTTTGTTTTGTAACCAGTGATAATTAAGTTGATTGCTAACATAATTTGCATATTATATAAAGAAGAAAGAGAATAATGAAGATTAATTTTAGTGCTTTGTTCTTTAATAGGATAAAAATGTAGTCTATTTGTTTCTGTGTGAAAGTTTGTCAGACAATATAATATTAAGCAACTTGTTGGCAATTTTAGAAACGTCAATGATTTAAACGCAAATAAAACCATGCAGCTGCACACATTTTTCAAAAGAAACATTCTACATTTGTCTTTTTTGAAATGTTGCACAATTTTACCATGTCTTAACTGACTTAAAGAGTAAAGTTTGTTTTGGACAATTTTTTATGCACTGAGGATGGTGACAAGATTTTTCAAATGCATGTTTATTAAAGCTTCAGTATGTAGCTTTTTTTATGAACATATTTCTTCACTCTGTCACTACCTCCTGACAGACTGATGTTAGCCAGGTAATCTCTGAAAAAAAATTAAAAAAAATATTGTCCCCTTGCTTCTCCAGGTGGTAAATAAGCATTTCTAAAAAGAAAAGGTGACCCGCCATTTTCCAGCCAATAAAAACAGAGTTTGTAACCAGCCAATAAAAACAGAGCTTGAATTTGAATCAGCCAATAAAAACAGAGCTTGAATTTGAATCAGCCAATAAAAACAGAGCTTGAATTTGAAATTCAACAGACCACAAGGGGGCAGAGCCACATATGGCTCTGAGGGGGAGGGATCAGAATGCTTTGCCTGTTGAAAATATTTCTAAGTGCTGCAGTTCTACAGAAACTGCATACTGAACCTTTAAGTTTTAAAATTAATAAACTTAAATATTTGAGGGCCATAAATTAAGATCAAACCGTTTGCAAGACGAGTTTTACTTTGGAGGAGGTGATGGGACTTGTAAGCGGAGCAAAACAAGTGATGATTTTTGGCATTATAAGTAAATGGAAACAAAAGTAAATCATGAGTTTATATAAAATAGTTAAGAGTTGAAGGAATAATTAATTTAAAATCTGGAAACTAAAACGGCTAACTGTATTTTTTGGACTATAAGGCACACTTGAAATCCTTGAATTTTCTCAAAAATCAACAGTGAGCCATATGATCCGGTGCACCTTATGTATAAATTCTGGTTGTGCTTACTGATCTCGAACCAATTTTATGGGGTGCACGACGCTCAAAAATCTGTCAAAATGTTTTAGTTTCACTTGTAGTCTGGAAAATGTGGTATAGGCAATAATGCCTGCATGCATTTGTACACATGGAATTGTTAAATATTATAATTACTGTAGTTGTTTTATTGAACATGTTTTAAAATTGTAATGGAAAACAAATGTTTACAAAGCTTAAGCCGAGTTTGTTCACAAGTTGATTCTAAAAAAAAAAAAAGACTGATCTTTTTGGATAACATTGTGTAATTACCATAATTTCCGGACTATAAGCCGCTACTTTTTTTCACACGCTTCGAACCCCACAGTTTGCTGCGTCTAATTTATGGACTTTTGTTTTTTGACAGGCTAACGAGTTTCCTTCCGCCAAAACATTTAGCCTCGTTGCACCTCAGTGCTCACATTGCTGCCCAATACACATCTCTCCTGAGGGGTAGGTCCTTGTGACTCAATGAGAATACAAATAAAAGTTTAAAAAAATCTGACTGATTAAATTACCAAACAGGTTACAGTAGACTAATGAAACGAGGAGAGAACGACAAAAGTATTTGCAGCCACTCGATATCAGAGTGAATTGTGTATTAACGTGACACTCGAAGTTCAGTGGGAGGCCTG
>JBBPBX010004687.1:35826-75504 GCA_038048925.1 Garcialebias charrua
AGCTGTGTTACCGGCACTGTTTAGAAAAAATTAATTTTCTGTACGTATTTGTGCATGTTACTGGTACGTATATAATTAAAAATATTTTTGTGTAAATGTCTCATGTTACAACAGCGATACACACTGCACGGCTCCCGAGCCACATGCGGCTCACCATGCATTATTGGTGGCTCAATTGTTACAACAATACACCAGCACAGCCAATACATTTTTAAAACATGCTGGCACATTGCGCAATAATTGTACATGTCGGCGCTGGCTTTTTTGATGCAGTTTTACCATGTGTTAATCAACTTGTTGAGGATGAGGCAGGTCCGACCAGCCGGTAGAGGGAAAAAAAAAAAAAGTCCTGTTAAGCTTCGGATGGATCAGATCATCATCGACTGCAAGCGTCCACTGACCTGCCGGTCAAAAGACGTAAAAAAATGTCCCGTTGACCTCAAATGGATCAGCTACTGGCTGTGCACATCCGCTAACACACCGGTAAAAAGACATAAAAGAAAGAAGATAAAAAACCCTGTAATCTCAGATGGATCAGCTGATCATCACTGGCTGTGCGTGTCTGCTGACCTGCCGGTCAAAAGATGTAAAATAAAAAACCCTGTAATCTCAGATGGATCAGCTGATCATCACTGGCTGTGCGTGTCTGCTGACCTGCCGGTCAAAAGATGTAAAATAACACCCTGTTAATCTCAGATGGATCAGTTACCGGCCGCGCTCGTCTCCGCACCTGCTTTCATCTACGGTGAAGGAAGCATCTTAGAGCATCTTACAGGGCCGGTTCTAGGCATGGTTACATGAGGGGGCAAGCGGAAATGTGAAGGGGGCATCTTCATCTGTTCACATATTACAGCACATTCATTGTTGAGCATGGACTTTGGTATTCATTGTTATTGTTGACTTGTGTTTTCTTCATGGGATTGGGATAATAGCTAAAAGCAGACATTTTTACACAGTCAACATTTTCAACCATGAACACTATGTTTATGTTTATGTTTATGTTTATTAAATTTGTTCATTTTTTTACAAAAGAAACACAATACAAGACAATCCCATTAATGATACGTACACAATGTAAAAAAATGAAAGGAAGCAGAAAGAAGAATAAATCTTATTATATCTGCCCCTTTTTTCAAACAATCAGATTAAACAATAATAATATTTCACCAGTAGTACAAAATGACTAACTCTTTCTAATTTTCTAATACTAATACGTAACTAATAATCGATACAAAACACATTAATAATATTTCACCAGTAGTACAAAATGACTAATTCTTTCTAATTTTCTAATACTAATACATAATTAAAAATTGATACAAAGCACATTAATAATCTTCCACCAGTAGTACAAAATGACTAACTCTTTCTAATTTTCTAATACTAATACATAACTAATAAATAATACAATACACATTATGCTAATTCATATATATTTTTTCAACAAATTCCTTTTGATCATTTTCTTAAATGTAAACAGTGACTTGGCATTTTTAACTACATTCTCCAAGCCATTCCATAATCTAATTCCCTGGATTGAGGTAGAACGTCCCTTCAAGCTAGTTCTGAATTGTGGTTTTACAAACATCTCTGTCCCCTTAAGATTATAACAACTTTGTCTTTTAACAAAGTGCATTTGGATATTTAAAGGTAATTTGTTGTTCTGAGCCCTATACATAATTGATAAAATATTATAATCAACCAAATCATGGAACTTCAATAATTTCAGTTGATAAAATAATGTACTGGATGGATGACAGTAATGTTTTCTAGTGATAATTCTTACAGCTCTTTTCTGTAATACAAAAATAGGCTTTGTGATTGTTTTACACGCTTTCCCCCAAACATCAATACAATAGATTAAGTGTGGAACAATGATTGTGTTATACAACAAATACAGAGCTTTATCATTCAATAGGTCTCTGACCTTGTATAGTACTGCAATCGATTTAGCTATTTTTATTCTTACAGAATTTATGTGTTGTTTCCATGTCAGTTTGTCATCAATAATAACACCCAAAAACTTCACCTCACTCACTCTACAAATCTCAACACCCTCAATTTTGAGTGGAACATCAACAGTTTTCTTTTTATTACTGAATATCATGTAATTAGTTTTTTCTAGATTTAATGATAATTTATTGATTTTAAACCAAGTTTGTATTTTGGTAAATTCTGTCTTTATCAATTCCAACATTTGTTCTATATCTTCACCTAAACAGAAAAAAGTGGTATCATCAGCAAAAAGTATACATTTAAGGAGTCCTGACACATTTACCAAGTCATTCACATATAAAATAAATAGCTTTGGTCCAAGCACAGAGCCCTGGGGAACTCCACATGTGATATTACAGAGGTCAGATCTTACATCATTTATTTGTACAAATTGTTTCCTATCTTTCAAATAGCTAGATACCCACTGTAATGCTGGTCCTCTAATACCATATTTGTTCAGTTTTTCAAGGAGAATGGTGTGATCAATAGTATCGAATGCTTTTTTTAAATCAACAAAAATACTGACACAATATTGTTTTTGATCGACAGCAGTAGTTATTTGTTCCATTAATTCCATGAGAGCCATTGATGTAGAGTTTTTAGCTCTGAACCCATATTGACTATTGCTTAGAATATTTTGTTTGTCTATAAATTGATCTAGTCTGTTCACAAAAGTTTTTCAAGAATTTTAGAAAACTGTGGTAACAAGGATATAGGTCTATAATTGTTGAACACACATTTATCACCATTTTTAAAAAGAGGAACTACCTTAGCTACTTTCATATTATCTGGAAATATTCCTGTTGAAAATGATAAGTTACATATATATGTAAACGGCTCAATAACATGGCTCATTATATCCTTTACAAACATCATATCCATGTCCACCCAGTCCTTTGATCTCTTGTCTGTAAGATTTTTTACTACTTTCATTATTTCCTCTTCGTTAGTTCCATTTAGAAAAATACTGCTTGTACAGCCTGTAATTGTGTGGCTCACATTATTATTTACTTTTGGTATTTTAGCTGCAAGGCTTGATCCAACATTCACAAAATACTGATTAAATCCATTGACAATTTCATTTTCATCATAAACCTCATCTTTTTCTTTTACAAAATATTTTGAAATACTAGTTTTTGCTTTATGATTCTTCATAACACTATTCATTACTCGCCATGTTGCTTTCATATCACCATTACTTTTATCTAATAATTTACTATAATATTCTTTCTTATGTTTCCTTATAATCCCTACTAATTTATTTTTATACTTTTTATATTTTTCTTCAGCGTTTTGACTTCGCAATTTCAAGAAACACGAATACAAATAATTCTTTTTTTTACAAGCATTTCTCAACCCTTTTGTCATCCATGGTTGGTCAACAATTTTTCTCTTTGTGTAATTTGTTTGTACACAATTTTTTTCATACAGAGTTTCCAAGATATTCATAAACTCATCATATGATCTGTTCACATCATCAACATACACTTTATTCCAGTCTTGTTTATCTAGATCCTCTTTTAATTTTTCCATAACTTTTTTTGATGTGTTTATGATCTTTTTCTTTGCGTTAACTTCTTTTGTGATACTTTGATCATTTTTATAGATTGTGAAAACTGGTAAATGATCACTTAAGTCGGTCGTTAAGATACCACCTATCACCTCTCCGTCTGTTATATTTGTGAAAATATTATCAATTATTGTGGCACTATGAGTTGTAATTCTTGTTGGCTTGGATATCAATGGATACATATTTAAACTGTACATTGAATTTATAAATGTACTGATGTTATTTGAATCTGTTTTATTTCCCATATCAATGTTAAAGTCTCCACACAGAAAAACTTTTTTATTAAAACTCTTCTCCAATAGCTCCAGGATTTTATCAGTGAATATTTCTATATTTGATCCTGGTGATCTATATACACAACTTATTATTATGTTTTTATCATTTTTGTTTATTATTTCTATTGTTATCATTTCCATAAGATTATCAACTATTATTGACATTTCATTATTTAGTTTACATTTTAATTCATTTTTAACATATAAAGCGACACCACCGCCTCTCTTATTATTTCTGTTCATGTGAAATAATTCATACCCTTCAATGTGAATATTACTTGTGTTATCGTCATTGAGCCATGTCTCTGACAGTGCTATTATCGTATCAAGCAAAAACGGAGAAACCGACTGACCCACGTCCACCTTGAATGCCTCACTGTGGTAGCAACAACAAATTACAAATACAACATGAAGAAAGTCAAGGACCTGCACCACAGCTTCCGCTCATCTCAGTACTAAGGTACATTTTGTTTAAACAGATAATGTGCTGGCTGAGTTTTTTTTTTTTTTTGTTCATAGGTTGGTTGTTTCATTTTATTCTTGTATTTGAGCGACGTTGTGATATCAGCTCTCCCCTTGACTTTGATCTGTCAATATGGCTCTTTTGCTTATAAGTGCGCCCTATATGTTCAAAATTATTATTTTGTTTAATGTAGTGGGTGCGGCTTATGTTTGAGTGCACTCTGTAGTTCAGAAATTACTGTAATTGCAGCTGCCTAGTTTTCTTTAATACCAGACCAATTTTCTAAATGATCCATCCCTGCTGCAACAACCTGCTTCTGAACCATAGTGAAGTTTTGTGGGTGCAGGTCAGAACACTGTCCATCAGTTCTCTGCCAACTTTCGAGGCAAAGGTCGCAGTAGCTGCAGGCTAAGAAACGCTAGTCCATACACCTCTCACATCATTAATATCTTTCTGCTTTTCTTCAGGAAACTAATATTTCCAAGCTAGATATACACTTTGGCTGGTTTTACTTGATGCTACTTATTGAGCTTTTCTAACCTGGAACCTTCCACGTGGGATGCAACAATCCTAATGAAATAGTCCAAACCACCTTGTTTGTAAAGTTGTAGCATGGAACACGCCGAGGCGGAGCTGAGCCACTCTACAGAAGAAGCTCTTAGCTCTGGGTTTTGGTTGGAAGTTGCAAAGTAGATTGACTGAAACGAGATTGAATTAGATTGTAATTTGCTGCCTCTTCAACAACGCTCCGACACAGCCCATGCATCACTGCTGAGGCAACAAACCTCCCGCCTGTCGATCCTCAACTCGCTCTAAGCGCTTTCATCCGTTGCTCAAGTTTCTAGTCCGTTGGCCGTTTTGTTTCGTGCCACACTCAAATCAATTTGTTGTGTGCTGCAACATCTAATGAACGCTTTAGCGCGGGATTACTTTCCATACTTCAATGGGTTCACCAAAAAAAAGAAATCATTATTTAATTGAAAATGTCTGTTTAGAACAAAAACAGAGTGCAGGTCCCAGAAAAGTTTGATGATATTATGTTTGGAATTTGAAAACAAAGGCATTTTTCCATCACGGTGCTGACGCTTGTAAAAATATATATATTGAACTTAGTTTTAGGTATGTGTGCTTTAAGAGTTCCTCTGCTGCGTGTTTCAGCAGGATTAGTCCAGGATACCTAATTGCTATTGATTGCTATGTGCTGCCTGAAACTGCTTCCCTTTTCTTGTCCACGGTGGGAGGTGAGCGAAGGCAATTAGCAGTGTGGACGAGATAGAAGCCTTGTAATGAAATGGAAAGGAAGAATGAACTTGTGAGTAATGCCCTTGAACCCAGAATGCATTACAAAACCATTAAGCACTAGCATTGTTCTATTCTTCTGCTCATATGACCGGAGAATATCGCACTTTTATTTATTCTAAAATCCATCTGACTATGAACACATTACCTGAAGTTCTGTTCTTTCCCAGTTCAGAGAACCGTTTGTTGTTTTTATCACAAAGAGAAGTCGATGAGGTTTGTCCATCAGACTGAACTCTCACCTCTTTTCCACAAAAAGCTGTGTTTTGTAAAGTGAAGAGACGCTCAGTTGATGCTACTGTACTGTGGTGTTTTTTATTCTGTGGTGAAAGTTCAGAGCATTTTAAGTGGGAGTATGTAGTAATATAAGCAATCAACATCTTACCTGCTTTAGATAACACTTTGACCTCAGTTTGGAAAACAGCTTACCGGTAATTATAAACAAAATTATAGGCTCACAACCAGATTTGTGCAGAGCCAAGGCAATAGGGGAGTGCCGCTGTATTAAAACAACTTCAATAAAAAAAAAATAGCGATTCATGTGAACTTTGTTTTATAAACATTTTAACTTTTACAATTGTCACATTATAAGTGGCTAAATAAAATGGACATTTTTACCTGGATTATTGCACATGAACTTTGATGTTTTGAACCACTTTGGCTATGGCTGCCTCAGAGGAGGCAATGGGTGAGAGGGCGGGCCCCAGAAACCATCTTATCACCAGCAAACTGGTTGATCCACTATAGGAATGTGCTGCTTGTGGGACTGTTTGTTTGTGGCTCCTTGGATTGATGAAGTCCTTTGGATGAAGGACGAAACGTCTCAACAACAACAACAAAAAGAAACCATCCAGATGAAGTTACTGAACTTTGTTGGGTCACATTAAATGATGAATCCTATAATATGATATTCCTGCCAGAAGCAACCCGTACCAAAGTGCTATAGCTGGCTGCTCCTGCCAATACTTCTCCACATAACCAAACAATTCTGTGTAAATGATCATGTAATACAATAATCAGGTTAATACAATAATAATCTTACGTAAAGGTTAATAATAATCTAATGCAAAGGTTAATAAAATATTTGAGTGAACCACTGTTTGAGATTGGAGTTGTTTTAGGCAATCTTCAGCGTGGCCTCGTCTAAACTTGGCTCATCACTCACCTCAGAATTAAAGTTTTTTTAGAATGAGTAAATTATATATTTTTAATTTCCATAAAATCCTACTTTTAAAGCACTAAATTATTGCTTTAAGCATTCTGAGGTCTAAATATTGTGATGTTCTCCAGATTAAACAGATCTAACACACACAAAACTCCATGTAAAATCATTTTTGTCTAAATGAATAATACACATTTGTGTTGTTTCTGTTGTCATATCTTTTTACTCCACCTTAGATTTCAGAATACACATTTTACATTTGAAGATATTTACATATAAACAACATGTGGAGCACCAAGGAGTGTTTCGGAATTTTAAACATTATCGAGTTAAGATTGAACGTAAAGGAGTAAGAATATATATACAAGCAAATATATTCATAATCATTTTGGACATAAATTAAAAACTCCTTGGTGCTCGCAATAATAAAATAATACAATTGATTGTTTAATAACAGTGTTTTAATCTTTCTTTACCACGTCTGTGTTGGTTTTCAGGCACACGTTATGTAACAGTTTTGTTGCAAAAAAAATAAAAATAAACTATAAGAGTGTGAAATAAAACAATCTTTTATCGTTTCCAGCTACAGTAAGTTGGTGTCTCATGGAAAAAGTGAGTGATAGGTGAAGCTGCACAAAAGCCCATGTACAAGTTTGTGTTTCCATGATTGGGGTGGGGGCAGATTGAATAATCTGGATATTCACAAACACAAAAAGAGAAAAATAAATTTCTTGGCAGAAAGTTAACAGAGACAGACCACATGGCTGATCTTTCACAAATTTACAAGGTGAAATGTAATTTTCTCAGGTTTGCTTGGGGACAGTGAAAAATAGCAGACGTGTGCTGCATCAGCTGATGTTTTCATTTTTTTATTTTTAAGGCAGCCTCTTTTGTCCTGCCTACGGCTGCATGTTAATTTTATGTTTTGTTTAAGCAGAAAATTGACTTAACGTTCAGAGCAGCACATGCAGGAGCAGACCTGCTGCATTCCTGCATCTCATCTGCTGCCGTGAAACCGACAAGTGTCTGGCATCAACTTTACAACCAATTTTCAATACCGTATATGATTTGCTGTTGTATTTGCTCTCTGGGAGCGGCGCAGATAGCAACTCAGCTCTGATGCGTGGAGGAACGTCTAATCTAAGCCTCGTTTTGTTGACAGCCACTCCACCCAATGAAAGTCTGGAAAATTAGAAGCCATTGTTCACACAGTCTAGTTTGCCAAACACTGCACTTCAAAAACATAGGAAATGCATGTCTGACAACGATCGGTACAAAGTCACATTGCTGTAAGGCTCAAGGAGCTTTGGCTTGCAAATCACATCTGCCACTTTTGTATCAGCTTTCCTTCTTTTTGTTGTATTTTTTACTTCTATCAAATGTCAGTGTGTTTTTAGATCAAGTCTATTGAGCTTCAGCTGTGAATGAACTCTACTTGTCCTTGTACTGTACTGTACTTGTGTTGAACCCACTAGCTGTTTTTATTCTTCAATGTCTTCAGATAAAACAGTGAATATGGTAGTTTGGGGGCAATGCATGACAGTAGAGCATTGCAGAGAGGTGAAAAACTTAAAACAGTCTGGGTCATTTATTCTGAGCGATGCCAAAGGCCATGCTTTGTGAATCTTATCTGAAACGGCAGCAACAAGGCATCTGTGGTGGCATCGTTGCCTTTGAGTCCTGTCAACTCCTGTTGCGACCCCTCTATAAAGCAATTTTCCCCCTTTCTTCTGGTAACATGCACAAGTTGAATAATTATGTGGCATTTAAGGTAATTATGATGAATGGATCTCCTTTAAGAATGCCAGAATGTCGGGAGCACCAAGGCCGTGACTGATAAACCACATTTGTGTCAGTTTTGTTTTATGAGCCTGCAGACCTCGCACCAGATAAATTAGGTCTGTCTTTGCACCCTGAAAGATACTATATCACCGTAAAAATGACAAACTCTATTGTTGCTCTTAAGACGAACTTTGCTAAATCTCTTTCCCGTTTTGTTTATTTTTTTTTCATTGCAGATGTTTTTGCCATGCGATAGATTTAAACTGTTATTTTTAAAATTTGTTTTAGTGCTCTTTAAGGTACTATACATTTTTAGCCATTGGTCTTTAATATGTGCTAGAAGCCGCTATTAAGCAGCTCATCCATCACTGCACAGGAATAGGGTTTAAAAGGTTAACTGAAACAGATTTTCTAGAAATGGAAAAAAAAACGTTTAAAAAAAGTTCTGGTGATGAATGGCACAAGCTAACAGAAATTCACCATTGAATTAATGACTAGTATTTATCATCTCAAAATGTTCCTGTTTATGGGGCCTAGGTGGCTACTTTTTCTTTCAGACTGCACTTGTCAGCCACTCTGATCTGAAAAAAAAATGTCAAAGCAATACATTAAACTCTGTGTGTTACAGCCTCAACTATTTTAGTGATGCCACTTCTGTGGAGGCATTCTTACATTTTCAAGAAAAAAGGGTAAATTTAAAGCAATACATTAAACTCTGTGTGTTACAGCCTCAACTATTTTAGTGATGCCACTTCTGTGGAGGCATTCTTACATTTTCAAGAAAAAAGGGTAAATTTAAACTTTTGTTACATATGCTGCAGTAAAGGTGGAAGCTTTGGCTTTTATATGAGGTTTACAGTGCCACAGTGGGTGCAGAGTGACAAACTGGTCCTGAACCAGTGGATGAATGCTGTGCATGGTTCTTTACATGCATGGATGATACGCTCGTGAATGCTGCCTAAACGCATTACGCCATATGCAGATCCCTTCCTTTTGTCGGCTGGTTTCTTGCTGAATGTGCCCAGCCTGCAGGCTGCGCCAAGCACCCAGCTGGATGATTTATCACAGAATACTCCTGATTAAGGAAAATGAAAGTGGGCTGCTCTTGGCTCACTAACTGCTTTGATAACAAGTTCAAGCAGTTAGTTAGTGGGGGGTATTTTGGAGGATATGGACCTAAGAGGAAAAACAATAAAACCAACTGTTCTGGAAGAGGTTGTCCAGAGTTCTTTTCATGTAGTTCCTGCTCGTTCAGTAGGTGCAGTGGCTGCCAACTTAGTTGCTCTACAGCTAAACATAGTATACTCATTTATCTTTGTACTGCTGGTACAGTGACAAAAAATGGTTTGGGGTAAAATAAAGGTAAAACATGTAGAGGTAAGCAATCGCCATATTGATGAAAAAGTCTTATGAAGACATACATTAATGTGCATTTTGTAAACAGGCTTTTAGAGCGATTTGAAACTCAAGTTCATCTGCAATGTCAGTCGTGGCACAAGCAGAAAAAAAGTGCAGTAAAGTGTGCTTTCTGTTTGCTCCTGCGTCGTCATTTTCCTGCTGTTGGAACTTTACAACACTTCTGTGGTTGTGACAGACATCTACAACAAGCTGATGACATACATACAGAAATTGACACGGGCAATTGAACATTGCCAGCGGTTAGGAAAGAGTTCAAGGAGCTTAGAAACTTTGAGAGCGAAAGCACCAAGTCGACTTTTGAAAATATATAGGGCAAGTACAACTGCAGGGTGGAAACAGCCGTGAGACAAGTTCCATTTTCTTCTCAGTGGCTAAATTTGTATCTGTGTGAAGCTTAAGAGAACATATCTTCGATTCTATGCCATCTCTGTTTTTTGTGATCCTTTTTTATATACTGTATTTTTTTGTAAGAATTGTGCTCCTGCCCTGTCAATCATACAAAATGGTGCAGTAGGCAGAGCCTTGCCTGAGCTTATTCACCGTCCCCAATGAAGTCTCTCTATGACAACGACTGGCCGTTGAGGCACTCCCGCCGCAAGCACTGCGCTGGCTTCCACCAGTCTCCGTTGTGGCAGCGGCAGATGGTGCAGTCGTCCACCTTTACTTCAATCCCGGCTGGGATGATCGTTGTTCCAGCAAAGCAATTTGGACCTGACACATGGGAAGCGAAGAAAGAAAGGTAGAGAGATGGTTAAAAAAGGAATGACAACAACAAGAAAAGGATGCATCTCCCCAGAGAGCTTCTCTTTTGCAGCAGGGTTGCGGAGTGATCCGGGGAGTTAGGGGAGTCAGAGCAGACGCACAGATCTTTTCACAGGCATGCACCGATGGGCTTGTTTTTGCAACACTAAAGCGCTTTTGTTAGTCTCCCCTTCTCCCTCGACATGGAGCGCTTTGCATCCTAATGCACCATGAGCAGAGAAGCCTGCCAGGCACTGGTTTGGCAGTAAGAGAGGCTGGAGTGCAGAGAGAGAAGCAGCAGCAGAAAGCTGCTTTGGGAGGACATAGGGAGGGCGGTGTTATTCGCTTCACTTCTGAAAGGAAAGGCCACCGGACTCCTTATAGTTTGTTCCCAAGCACTAATTTCTATAACCAATAAAGTGTTCAGAATAAATTTGACATTCGATTACCGTATTTTCCTGACTATAAGTCGCAGTTTTTTGCCTAATTTGCATGCCCTGCGACCTATAGAGAGGTGAGACCTGTTTATGGATTTTTTCCCAATATATTTAGACCAATTTTTGGCTCAGATATGACCGTTTTTCATTTTGGCAAAAAATGGTGCCGTACCACTTTTGTCCGCTAGGGGACACTTCCAGAGAGTCCACCGACCGTTTCCAGCTCATGTGTCCGAAAAAAGCCTCCTCTGCTCGGACTGACTCTGTCGCTGCCTGGCCTCTTGCTCTGGAGGTAACTTCTGTTTGCTGTGTTTGTTAGCAAGATAAGTCAAGAACCTGACAGATTTTTATCAAACTTACAGAATGTAATCATTGTATGGACATTTACAAGTGACTAGCTTTATGAGATGTTTGAGATAAAAAAAACAACGATATTTTAGCTTCGTTGTTAGCGGTTAGCTACCGTAAACAGATACCTACTATTTAGATAAATAGCTCATAAAACACTCGGCGGATATTTTTTCAGCTTACAGAATGTAATTATATGGGTTTCATTTACAAACTTGACCTGTATGAGACATTTGAGATAAAATTCGTTTTTTTATTCGTGTTTTTAGAGACGCAACCGTGTCGTGTTAGCTTTGTTTTATTTCCGTGTATATTTTAAAAAATAGCTCATAAACCACTCGGCGGATTTTTTTCAGCTTACAGAATGTAATTATATGGGTTTCATTTACAAACTGTTGACCTGTATGAGACATTTGAGATAAAATTCTTTTTTTTTAATTCGTATTTTTAGGGACAAAACCGTGTCGTGTTAGCTTCCATTTTATTTCCGTGTATATTTTAGCAAATAGCTAATAAACCACTCAGCTAATAAACCACTAACCCTTGTGCTATAATGTCATCTATATTTTTTTGCAAACAAATAATTGTTTTTACCGTGTTAATCTTCTTAAAAGCCTTGCTGTGCGCTCCTGTGGCAGACATTTGCAACAGAGCTAAACACTCGTCCACATTTCCGGGTTGTCTCAGCGGTGACGCGTCACGTCAGCGGTGGATGACGCATTACGTCGGCGGTGACGTAGGTGCGATCTATATTAAGGTGCGACCCGTTTATGGATTTTTCCAATTTTTTGGCAATAATTGGACAAAACGACCTATATTCCGGTGCGATCTATAGTCAGGAAAATACGGTAGTCCTCAGAGCCTGGTAGGATTCATCCATGCAGATTCCTGTTGGTTGGGAGGAACTCTATAATGTGTTTGTGTACCACCAAAAACACAAGTCGTGTATTTGAATATTTCAGCAGGTAGAGATGCAGATTTGAGGGCGTGCATCTCTTCCTGCGACCTCTTGAGACACAAGAACCAGAAGGTGCAGGGAATTCTCCCAGTTTTGTTCCTTTAAATTAAGCAATCAGCAGCTCAATTTGCTGTGACGACGACACTGGATTGCTCTCACTTTTCAGCTCAGTAAAACCTGCCAGATTCAAGACTCCTCTTTGACCTGTTATAAAAACCCATATGTGCCATAATTCTTGAAGACAGAGCAGCTTCCCCAGCCAGTACTCGTAGACATTTTGGCGCCCCTATAAAACTGATTTAGTGTGAGATAACTTAGTGTGAGATGTGTAAATGGCACTCAATCTAAAAAAACTTTGTAATATATTTTGTATACTGACCAACTGAATCCCATCACTCGGTTAAAATTAAGGTTTTTTCTACAAAAGAGGATATGTGTCACAATGGGAAGAGCTGTATTTGGCTAGATGATGAAGGATTCCACTTAAAATTATTTGAATTTATAAATAACTACACAAAGAAGAGAATGAGGCTATACCTTAAACATTTGTTCTAGCATAGATATCCCAATATTGTAATTGTACCTTATTAAAACCTTTTTGTTTAATTATTTTAATGTGAGCTCAGAGGAGACCAGGAAAGACTTGCCAATTCTTAGTTTTCATAGATCTGCTTCTAGACAGCTGGCACAGGTTACAAGACCAACTCAGAAGAGGGACGAGTGTGACCAGTGCTGTTGCCAAGTGTTGACTTTTACAGCTAGACTTTTATATGTTTGGAGACACAAGGACGCCGTTTCAGCTTCCTGTCACCACAAAAATGATGCACAGTCACCGTTCCAAAACTGTTACTGGGTACTGGCGTTTTGTGGTGGGAGGAGACTGTCGGTGTTTCAGAAGTTCCCTACCATGTTTGTCTTTACCGCTTGAAAAATTAAAACTGATCTATGGAAAGGATGTCATTGATGCACTGAAAATAGACTTATAGCCACAAACTACGTGTTTTCAAGAAAATGAAATAATCTTCAATGTATAAGTTATAATAGAAATTTGAGCTGAGCGTGACAAATGTGCAGCTCAAATATAAACATTTCCACTGGTGGGCTCTTGGGTTGTGTTGTGTTCTGCACTTTGTTGGTATTTTCACAGAACAAAAATCTTATTTTTTATGTCATCTTCCAAGAGAAGAAGACCTAAAAATAAAACTATATCTTAATAACAGAATTTTGAGGCAAGATGGTGAAAACCCAGAAGCACAAGTCTATTAATTTGCAAATTTAGGGAGACCAAAAACCTTAAGATAGTAGAATATTAACTACCGTAAGCTAAATTTAGATGAAAGCTTTTTCAGATGGCAACATATACTCGGACACATATGTATAGTCCTATACAGTTTAAAAAATACTGTACATGTTGCACCATATGAACCCCATTAGACTCAAGTAGTATCAAGTCAGTGATTAGTTGGAACCTTTTTGTTAATTTATTGAGTAGTATTAAATGCCATTAACTAAATGGACAAAACGTTTCTTTATTAATTTCAGACGTAGTTTAGCCAGACCTTGTTTTTTGTTTAAAAACAGTAATTGCACTATAAAGTTGAGCTGAATATCATTCAAACGGTAAGTTTTTTTTCCTCTAAATTTGGTTTCTTGTTTTTGTCACAATTCTATGTAACCGTAATAACTGTGTTGGATTACAGCAATCAAAGAAAGGTAAACTCATTCTACATCTCCAAATCAATACAGTCACATAAAATCTAGTGTGACGCATATGATCTCGATATATTTTGAGTCTGTCGAATGGTCGATAAGCTGTTTTTGCCTCGCACATTGTATTTGCCACTCTAAGAGCTTATTTATGGTGGCTGCACTCTACATCACTGAAATCAAAGGATGCAGCTTCCAGCACCCCAGTGTCAGCTACAGCTTTTACACACCAAGTATATTTGGACAGACACAGCTGAAAGAAACAAACAAAAACTATGCAAGTACTTCCTGTATGAGAAAATACCCACATTCACTTTCTGTGCCATGAAAACATGCCAGCTTCAGAGCGGCTTGTTAGGTATAATCCTAAAAATTACTGTCCCATTTAAAACAAATATTTAGCTTTAAATGTAAAATACATAAAAATAAACATATATGGCAATATTACTATTTAAAGTGGCAGCACAGTGGCACAACTGGTAGAGCTGCTGCCTCTCAGCGAGCAGGTCTCTGGTTAAAATCTCGGTCCAGGGGCCTTTCTGGGTGGAGTTTGCATGTTCTCTCTGTGCATGCGTGGGTTTTCTCCGGTTTCCTCCAAAACATGTATGTTAGGCTGATTGGTAACTCTAAATTGTCCCTAGGTGTGAGTGAGAGCGTGAAAAGTTGTTTGTCTCTATGTGGCCCTGTGATGGACTTGCAACCCGTCCAGGATGTACCCCGCCCCCTCGCACAGTGATTACTTGACATGGGCACCGGCGACCCCCATGAACCAAAATGGAAGAAGCGGGTAAAGATAATGGATGGATGGACTATTTAAAGTTGTGTTTGTGCTTTCTAGTTTATTTAAAATGAAACTGTAGATTGGTTAAAATCATAGTGCTCACAGTGTTTTACTTATAAAAGAAAAATATGTCTGGACTTTCTTTTTTTGTTTGTTTTGTTTGAACACACTTTTCTTTAAATTTAAAGAACTTTGTCAATGTAAACTGAACAGTGCAGAGTTTCAGGCTTTAAAACTGCAGTGCTTCCTTGATGTGAGTTAAACTCACATGCAAACCCCTCTATCTCCCCTCCCAGCTGAGGATCATTAGGTCTTTGTTGGCCAGGTGCCCATAAAATATGTTTTGGTCATATGCATAAAGGTGCATATTGTTATGAAACTAACTGTAGATTACAATGAAAACAGCATTGTACATTCTGAAAAGCGTACCCTCCTTCATTGTTTATTACAGTATTTTCCGTCTTCTTATGTTGTTTTCACACCTGATAATCCAGTAGACTTGGTTTGGTTGGGGACCAATATTCAAAACATTTGTTTACACTTCAGCTGGTGTGGTTTGCATTCACACTGCACTGAGTCAATCGAGTCAACCTGTTCCCCCCCTCGCCTGTGGTGGCGCTGCACCAAGAACTACTAAAGGAAATTACACAAAAACCTCTGAAAAAGGCGAGGCGATTGATGTTGGAGTGGCAGTTTTTGGCATAATCAGGATTGTGAGCGGACCAAGATGGCTAGTAGTAGTGGGGGTGAAAAACAGGGTTTAACTTCAGGTAAACGGTATCTTGAGGTTGACGAAAGCGGTGTTGACGTTAGGAAAAAGGTACTGCTGGATAAATGTAAAGTTGTGTTACGGTTTAAGGCAGGCCAGGGTTTGCTTGGGGTAAGCCCTGTTGCTTTTTCGAAAGGTTTAAAGCGCGCTGTGGGTGATGTTGAACTAGCTAAGGTGTTGTCGGATGGTAACCTCCTTATCGTTTGTAGACATGCTGAACAGAAGGACAAGGCTTTGGACTTACAAACGGTGTGTGGTAAAGTAGTGGTGGACAGGAAGATTGTGGGGGAAGTGAGAGGTTCAAGAGGAGTGATTTCAGGGATTCCTGTTGGAGAGGACTTGGAGGCATTAAAGAAGGTCATAAAAGGGGAAATTGAGAATTTAAAATGTTTACCGGCTTATCGCAATGGGGTGAAAGTGGATAGTACGTCCATCCTGTTATATTTCCGGGACAGTATCTTGCCAGATAAGATCATGATTGGATACTTGTGTTTTAGTGTGAAGGCTTATGTCCCACTGCCTCTTAGGTGTTATAGGTGTCAGAGGTATGGGCATATCGCCAATGTTTGTAGGAGTAAACAACGTTGTAGTAGATGTGGGGGGGGGACTATGCTTATGGTGATTGTGGAGAGACTACGATGTCATGTTGTAATTGTGGAGAAGGTCATTCTGCAGCTTATGCAGGGTGTGTGAAGAGAAAAGAAGCTGCTGAAATTCAGAAAGTTAAGACGGATAAGAAACTTACGTACGCAGAAGCAGTTCGAGTGGTCAAACGCAATGTTTCTTCAACGTCTACTGTTGACAAACCAAGTGTACCTGAACGTGGTCAGAGTAATATCACGATCGAACGGTTGATTCCATCCATTGCTTACGTTATAAACTGCTCTGAACAGGCGAACGCTAAAACTGAAAACATCAAAATCATAGTGATGGCTGCTGCAAAATTCTTTGATGCTAAGGAGTCTTGGGAGAGAATTTGTGATGAGTTGAGACAAGGGGAGGGTACGTCTGAACATGAGGTATCTCTACCCATGACTTAACTGTGGTCCGATGAAGTAGTAGTATTGTTTGGTGGAGGGGATTTGATGCACTTTTCTCTTTATGCACTTTAGGGATTTTAATAAGGGTAATAGTTTGTTGGATGTTAGGATGTTCTAAGACGCATGAGTGCTTTGTATAGTGTACAAAACCGTCTAGTCTGTACTCCAATCTGGAAGGTGGCGGTAATGCACCTTTACGTTGTTTGCCAACCGCCATAAAACTCCAATAAGAAGAAGAAGAAGACCTCTGATGAAGACACTTCTTCTTCTGGAAATAAAAACAAAAATGAAGTGGCGTCAAATACTGTATTAGCGGTTTTAGGATTTTTGTTTAGTCATTTTTCAATAATGGACTCGGCAGGAGCAGAAGATGAGGCAGAAGACCATGGAGAATGTTGTTTTTCACACAAGGCGGCTGACAGCTTCGTATGAGGTAAGAGAAATGCACGTTTGTTTGCCCTGCGCTGTAGTCCACTTCCTGCTTTTGGAGCGGTCTCCTGTCCACTTGCATTCACACTGCATTCGAACCGCGTCAGAGTTCACTTCAACTGAACCGAGACCTAGGTTTTTAGGCACTTTTTTAGTCTGTATCCGAGTTCGATTGCATATTCACACCTCCCCAAACAAACCAGACTTTCTAGGCAAACAGACTAGAGTTCAATTAAAGTAAACAGGGCTGGTGTTAATGCACCCTTATAGATATCTTTACATCTTCATCCAAAACACCTATTTTAAATCTTGGAACTTACACTTTTTTATGGCGATTCTTAAGGATTAAGTTTGCAGTCTTACTAAAGAGCAGTTTTTTTCCTTTGAGTGTTTGCTGTTTTGTACTCATTATCATAAGCTGTGTTTCCATCCATTTTCATTTCGATTTTTGAGCTAATTTTTTGAAATCTCGCAAATATGTAAATACAAATTAATGCGAAGCAGAAGTGTTTCCATCTGCTGGCTTGAAGCGCATCTACCAAGCCACGCACAGCGTCATTACGTCAGACGTCAGCGTCATTACGTCAGACGTCAGCACTGCGCATGTCTACAGTAAACAGGAAGTAGCAGTTTTTTTTTTTTTTTTTTTTTTATTTTTTTATTATAGAAAAAACAAGTACAAAAAAAACTTACAATGTCAAACAAGGCTCGAGACTTAAGGCATGCATAGCACAAAAGAGAATAAGGCACATAAACAAAAACAAAAATGTGTCTTGGGCAGCTTACAACAGAAATTCGTTACAGATTGTTTTAGTTTTTAAAGCTTTGGCATTAGTACAGTACTTTAAAGTAGCTAAGTAAGAGGAAATATAATTAGAAAACACTATAAATCTAGGTTTTAGCAAGAGAACCTGGCCACACATCTCGTCAAAATGGAGAGAATATTTCAGGTACGTGTTGCTATCGGTCGAGTTGTATTTATTCTGTCATGCCAACTAGTTTTAGCGATGTTACATGTTGTCCGGAGCGGAAACAGCTGATCAGTCACGTGACGTGAATGTTCGCTTCGGCAGCACGAGTCGGCAAATGTGTTTCCATCTGTCGCTGTGCGCATCTGCTCATTTTCGAACATCCCAAAAACCACCTCAAGCGAGCGTATAAACTTTTTGGCGAACTTGAGAAAGTAAATACGGATTTTGCCGTTTCCATTAAGCTTTTCTGCTGCGATACTTCAAAATGCGCACCTAGAAACCTTGATGGAAACACGGTTTATAGCCACTGAAAAAAAAAATGAACAAGGGGAAAGCAACAACAAAAAAAGCGTCAGAACCTAAATAATCCCTTTATAAAACATCTGGAATTGGTTTTCTTCAGGAAAACTAAAACACTGAACCAAGACTTGGTCAAGACAGATCAACTGGCATAGAACTGGAGCAAATTGTCTTCTTGCGACAAAGTCCTGATTAGAAGGGCTTAAAAAGCTAATGTAAATGTTTTTCCTGAGTTTTGTATCCTCTGTTGACAGAACATTGGTAACCTCCTTAGTTTAAGTTTTGTTTTTAATGCTTGAATGATTTAATGATCAGTGTTAGTTGACCTAATTTCCAAAGCACCCATATATTTTCTAATGGCAAGACAAGGACTGGATTGGCAATGCATTAAAAAAGCAGCCATGAGGAATGCAGAGTGATTAAAGACCACAAAAAAAAAAAAAAATTGCAACAACTTTTTTCTTCAATCATGTTCTCATTGGCAACAAAAAGTACTTTGATGGTTAGATGGACCAAAACACATTTGGTTATCTTCTTTCCCATCTAATTTGTCCCCCTAGCCAAAAAAGAATATTAAACATAATTCCATTTTTGTCCTGTCCTCCCAGTCTTGAGCCATCCACTCGCACATAGATTTATGTCTGTCCCAGAGTCTAACCAGAGACCCTTGGGGCACCTAGAAGCAGCAGGCTTCCCCTGAAATGCCAAGGGTGTCATTGGGTCCTGTCAGACAGAATTAGATCTATTCAAGCAGCTTCTGCAGCCGTGTTAGTGTAAGTTAGGTGTTTTTGTTTGAGCATGTCTTGAAATAAAAGCAGGTATGCATGAAAGAAAACATGTATCAGAAACTTGGGAAATTGGTGTTGAAATGTGCATTAAGGCTGGTGGATTGTCATCATAAAACCCATATTTTTAAAGGATTTTTAGTGAAATACACATACTGTACACAACAGCTTTTTTTTAAATAAATATTTTTAACAAGTGTGACATGCTCCATTGCAAGGAAGCAACACAATTTGTCTGGTTCTTCTTTGAGCACTAGAAGCGTGTTTAGGAATGCCTCATTGGGTTTAGACTACAAATTTGATATTACCCAAAGTGCTCTTTCCAACTGATCATTCCAGATGGATCACATTGCAGAGATGCAGGTATTCCACTTTACTTATAAAGCTAAATCTGTCCCCCAGGACTGCTACTTGCAAAGGGAAGCCACCCATCTCACCTTGCAAATAGTCAATGAACCATTGGAATACTATAATTCTAATTTAGGGATTGGGTGTGTGTGACAAGGGCACCAGGGCACTTGAAGATAAAAAGCCCTCTAAGGACCCATTAGTTCTTCATTCCACGTCTTTAATCAATGGGCTAATGTTTACTCTGCTTAGTGTGTCATTTATAATTAAAACTAGTACTGCTCGTTAGCGTCTAATGGGCCAAATGCAATCATTTTAATACCTAAAACATTAACTACATCCCCATCTTTCAAAGAAACAAACATCAAATCAACAACATTTCTGTCAATGGTTTAATAAAATGGTACGGTAATCACTCTGAAAGAATTACACATTGAATTCCAAAGGAAATGAGTTCTTACCGTTTTTACAGATGGGGCAGCACTGCTCCGGTTCATACACAGGGTTGACACACTCTGGGACGGCGCAGTCTGACACCACACAGTGTACTTCATTATTTGGTTCGCAGCGGCACCATTCACAGGGCGACGGCTGTGGACAGAAATGGGAGGCGAGACTGAGAATCTGGGTCAAATGCTTCACTTGGTTTCACCTGAATATGTCGAACAACTGAAAGAAATACAGTACTGTAGTTGGCAGGAATGTGTCCTAAATTTTTCTCCACATGAGAAAATTAAGTCTTGCTTAACACAAGACATAGTAAATAATTTACAACCCCAACATTATTAAAGCGCTTGTTTTGTAACAACCGTTAAGTAGATTCGGATGAAGCTTGCACTCTGAAAAGAACCTCCAATGGAAGTCTTTAAAGCGTTACTAATATTTTCCATTTGCTGTATTCTGCATTAAAGTGCCTCGGGAAACAGTTCAAAGTCTTATTTTACCACCTCTGCAACATGTAAATCAGTGCTGTGCTTCTGCCTTTTTCTTGACTTTATCTTTCCCAAGTCACTTGACCAGAAAATGAACTGTAATGCAATTACACTGGCTGGAAAAATACAAACTGACTCCAAGTCTCTGAAGGTCAGCTGTTCATCATAATATATTTTCTTTCTGTTCATTGTGGTAAAAAGCTTTTTGAGGGCATCCCAACACAAGGCTTGCACTACTCAGTGCTTCTAAGAGTTCAGATACCTTTTTTTTTTGGTAGGTAAGTTAATCCAATAATTCTCAGTCAGGTCATCTGGACAATTTATTTTTTTATAGAAATGTTCCACCCTCTATCTGGAGGGCTTCATCAGTCAGAGGAGTTCCAGCAAACTGTTTCCCCACCAAGCAGTAAACACCTTAAGTGCACCAACCAGTTTGCTGGAGCTAAAATATTTTTTTGGGGCTGTCCTGTCCCTCGTCGACTCCTCCCAGACAGGCAGCCACAGCCAAAGTGGTTCAAGGCAACAAAGTTCATGCTCAATCATCCAGGTACCAAATCCAATAATTATCAGTCGACTGAGAATTATTGGATTTGGTACCTGGATGATTGAGCATGAACTTAGGTAAATTAATGTTTTTAACGAGCATGTTGAAGAACTAAAAAGCTTTTAAATGAAATATATTGAATTTCAACAATAACATCTTTAGGGTGGCTAATAATCTGATGTTTGTCTGGATCAGCTGAGAGTTCAGCTGGTGTCTCACAGTCTGTCTTGGGTATACAGAGGTTGGACCCAAGGATGCAGGCTGACACAAAAAGCTTGAGAAAATAATATTTAACATTTTGTTTAAAACTAAATAAAAAGCTTATATGTGCCAACAAAAGTCACACAACAATGAGAGTGTGGCAAATGAGGGTGGAGGCAGGTGTGGGTACTTTACCTTTTCCACACACATTTTTATGTTGTCGGTCCAGGGAGTTGAACCGGCAACCTTCCGGTAATAGGCTCGCCTTCTCTAACATCTGCGCCACCATTCCAAAATGACTTATTATTAATACATTCCCAAAATCAACCTTGGTTTATTTATTACACAAAAGTCAGGTAGATCCACAATCAACCGAATTTCAAGACTTGGTAAAATTGCAAAGATTTTTTTTTAATGCCACAATCTGCAGCAGCAAAACACCTGTAAAAACTATTTACTGTATTTTGGAAAAGCATTAGTTCTAATCAGTGCAATAATTTAACCGAATTACAAGCTGTAAGAACTTATTCATGTTTAAGCCTAAATGTGATTTTTAGATCAAGAATCAAACAAGCCTGTATAAAAAATGTTGGAGTCAGGACACATGGAAATCAAAGTTTGAGTAGTTTAGCTCCAATTACAATAAGTGCTATGTGTTGCCATCTGTGTATGTTCCCATACAATGGTGAAATTAGCTCTCTGCATTTAACCCATCACACCTGAGATACACCCAGGTGGAGCAGTGGGCAGCTATGTAAGCATCCGGGGAGCATTGGGTATCTTGCTGAAAAACACCACGATGTGGGAATGGCCGGGAGTCAAACCACCACTTTCTGGTACCAAGTCGGTTGCCCTACATCTACACCATCTCGTCTCCTTATAAAAATCATTTTAGAAATAAAGACAAATATAAAGATGTACAGTACAATACGCTACCCTTAGAGCTACAATAATGATGTTATATAAGAGTGAAATTGTCTGGGTGTCACTTCTTTGCAGTGTGCCATGTCTACAACGTGCTGCATGTTCTCTAAAGCAAGGAAATGGCGTCTCTGATCGTCTGGATCCAGCACTGACATCAGTTAATGCCAAAGGTGGGCGCCAGACCGCCAGGGAGCGCTAATCCGCTTATAGCGGATCTAAACAAATTGTCAGCGTTATAGCGGATTGACTAACTTTTAAAATTCATAAGCAGATTTGCGCTATTTTTATTTAAAATGCAGTACCGCTAATAACTAATTATCTATCAGTAAAAACAAAAAAACTTATTTACGGGCTCTTAAATCAACCGGACGACTGCTCACAGACCATATCCTGTCAGCGCCGGATGTGGTCTGTGACAAAAAAGCGTCCCCCTCAGTCTCTTGGCTAGAGAGAGCGTGTATAGCAGTTAGCAGCCAGTGTGTTACTCTGCAGCCTTATTGCTTGTTTTCAAAGAGTCAGACGAAGAGTTTTTAACATGGAGGGTGAACTTATGGATGTTTCTCAGCGGCCTACGCGACGCGTCAGCGCCTCATTTGCCCTCTTCAAAATGGCGACGGCCACAGAAGCAAAGGACTTTACAACAAAACACGGTAAAAACAATTATTTCTTTGCTGAGAAAAAATATATTTCTTAGCTGACTTTATAGCACAAGGTTTTTCTGAGCTTAACCGTTTCACGAAATGGTCAAATCTGCTGGATTAAAAAAAGTAGTTCGCCATTTGCACGTTAGCGCGTTAGCATTTAGCTTCCGCTAGCTTTGCTAATACATAAGCGCTTTTGAAATTGCGGACCTAAATAAATTAATAAGTGCTTTAGAAATAGCGGAACTAATTTTTGGATTAGCGCTGCCCAGCACTGGTTAACGCATGTGTCGCCACAGACCAATTTTATGGCTTGGAGGAGGTTTTTTTTTATATTGGACTGTCAGTCATAGACATTACACTAGAATGTAAAAAAAAAAAAATCCTCTGCTGTACTGAGGAAAATGAAAAATGGCTGAAAACAGACTTGGCTGGTGTTCAATTTCTGTACTGTATTATTAAATCTCCTTCTCTCCTCATTTAAATTAAACCAAGCTTAAACCACAAAAGTATAAATCAAATTTAAATATGTGCTTTAGTTATTTAGAAAAAAAACATGCTGTCACACTGCTAATGTTGCACCCTGTCTTATTTATAGCACAGAGTGCTGAAAGCATCTGCTTAAGATGGAAACAGTTATAATTAACACGATGCCACGAACAGCATTTTCCTTGTTTGATTGCATCTAAAAATACATTTCAGTGGTTTAGAGCCCTTTGATTTCAAGTTTAATGATGTGCTCTTTCTGAATTAGTTTACCGGGTAATCATTTCCAAAAGTCTGGTCGATTTTGAGTCATTAAAGTGCGACTAAACCCCTGTGGAACGGTAACTCCTCCTTCCAAAATCTCTCTGAAAATGGGCGTGTCGAGAGACAAGGAGGGGTGGAGGTAGAGTTGTGCTTTTGTTCATGCCTCCACCTGCAACAACCTAAAACAAATTAAACCTCTAGCCAACAACATACTAGGGATGGGGCCGATCCGATCCAGTATCGGTATCGGTATCCGATACCAGCATTATTTAAGTATCGGGTATCGGATCCAACCTGCCGATACTTTTCCGATCCAGCTTCAGAGAGCACTTGTGTTCAATCACATTCTGTGACTGCCCTTCTTAACATTGTGTGAGATAAACCCAATGAAGACACTCTTAAGCCTTACAATAGGGAACCCACTGACTTTAACAGCACACAGGACAGGAGGCAAGTATACCACACACATGTCCTCCTTACTCATGGTGCAGCTGAAAAAACTAAAAAAGCGCTAAGCATGATGGGAAAGACAACACAGCCACTCCCCTTAACCAATAAGAGAGTTGATTTTGTTGTCTTTCCCATTATAACCAATAGTTATAACCAATAGTTTGTCCAGCTAAAGCTGAAAAAACTAAAAACAGTATCGGATCGGAAAAGTATCGGTATCGGTCGATACTTAGTTAATAAGTATCGGTATCGGATCGGAAGTGAGAAATGTGGATCGGTGCATCCCTACAACATACACCAAGCAACAACAAAGAATAAACATGTAGATGTATTTATCCATTCCACCCATTCCATCCAAAACCAAAGGCCTAAAAAAATGAAAATGAAAAGAAAAATAAAACCGCTTGTCAGGAGTGAAATGCAGCACTTCCATATAAGGTATGCACTTCTCATCTCTGCAGGGGATTGGCTCTGCTTGAACCACCTGTGTGACATCACACATGAGCAGACATGTCACACATGAGCGTTTGCACAAATAAGAAAATTAAGGTGTAATCCACCAGTTCAACCCATAGAACTACCGTAAACACATTTTTAGACCAAATATTGCCAAATATTGCCAATTTACACAGATATGCACAATTATGTGAGAATAAACACAGCCATAGTGCTAGATAACATTTTAAACACATTCTAGGGAGTTTATCAGCTAAAAAAAGTTAATTTTGGGTTTAGTCGCACTTTAAGTGTATTCTGCAACATCTGTGCTCTAAAAGTATTTTACATCTGCAACCTTTAGTCACCGTTACACACGTCCACCAGAAAGCAAATTGTGCTTACTGTAAATAAGCAACGATGTATTTGCAAAAAAAAAAGATGAAGATGTGTCGTGAAAACTGCACATGGAGAGCCTAGAGTTTGAAAAGTGAGTTTAGGACACAAGTAGTTGTTTAAAGAAATTAGGTTTAGTGCTGTAGGATAACAAGAAAAGTTTAAAATTTGATTCTAACTACTGTGACTGACAGCCAATTAGAGAACCAAAAGTTGTATTTTTTACATAAAGGCTCCAATGGGAGGGGATGGCGGCTCAGTTGATAGAGTTACCACCTCTCAAAAAGAAGGTCACCGGATCAAATCGAATCATGGCTGGGGACGTTAGGCTGATTGGTAACTATGTAGTCTCTAGGTGTGAGCGAGAGAGTGAATGGTTGTTTGTCTCATTTGTCTCTATGTCCCTGTGATGGACTGGAGACCTGTCCAGGGTTCCCCCACCTCTCACACAGTGACAGCTGGATATGGGCACCAGTGACCCCTGTGACCCGAAAAGGAAGAAGTGCGTAAATACAATTGATGGATGGATGGTTGGATGGTTCAGATGATGGGGCACAGACTAACTCTGAGTTAGCAGACTGCTGACTTAAACTAATTTTCTATTCCATCTGTGTGTTTTTTTCACTTTCTTCAGTGTTTTGGAACATGTTATATTTGCACAAAATTGTTTTTGCACCAGTTTTCTGCAATATTAGCATATTATAGTCTAGTGGATTATAACATTTTGTTACTTATGTATAGAGCTCAAAAAAATACACTACCGTCAAATATCCAAATGTATTTTGTGAAAAGATCAAGCTGTTACAATCTCAAAGGGAAAGGTGTATTTGTAAAACCGCAATTTAGAACTAGTTTGAAGGAAAGAACTACTTTAATTCAGGGAGTAGGATTGTGGAATAACTTAAAGGCAGATGTTAAGGAAGCCAAATCAATCCCTGTCTTTAAGAAACTGGTTAAGGTTGAATTGTTAAACAAATATAAATGAATGTATTTAAATGAGTAATATATATAATTGAAAATTAAATGAGTTATTTACTTATTATTATTTATAGAAAAAATTGTCTAAATTCTTATTAGATAAATAAAGAGCAGATTTAATAAGATATTTTCTTCATCTGCTACCTTTCATTTTATATTTTATATATTTTTCTTTATATGTTTTTTCTTTTCCAATTACATATATGTTTATTGTTGTATTTTATTATTATAAAATAAATGAATAAATAAATAAATAAATATTACAACAACATTGGCGCCTACACAAAATATAACGGTTTTGTGGACCAATCAAACAGGTTTAGGAGTAAGAAAATATTGAAACCAATAAAAAACAAAATCTAATTTTGTCTTAAGTGTAAAGGTGAAGCAGAACTAAATAGTTTAATAAAGTAATCTAAAGTGATTATATTAAAGGTAAGTCTGATTTATTCATTCCTTACGAAAACAAAGTTCTCAGACAGTGGAGATAGAATGAATGAACAAAACTGAGATTTACCAACAGACTCTCAAAGCATCTGAACAACTGGGTGAAAATATGTGCGCACTTAAAGTACTATGCATTTAAATAATGTTTGAAATAATATTACTGTATTTAACTTGGAATAAAACTGTAATCCTAGCCATGGAAGCAACATGTTATATATAGTCATTCTGACACAGTGTCAGGGTAGTTTTGCAGCCTAGACCAGCCTAAACATTGTGCAGACCCTGAACACATCACAACTCTATCATTCTTAACATAAATAATATATTGAATGTGATGTCCACTTAATAATAAATAAATAAAAATAAGAAAAAAATATATAGCAAATTTAACTGAGGGTGAAGCCGACTGACAGTTTGAAGCTGAACTCTGCTCTCGGGGGGTCAATAAACTAACTGCTACTGCACAGTGTGACCCTAAAGTCTTTGTTGTATAATAATAAAGACAATTTACATTGGCTTGGATACATCTTCCATTTTTATAAAGCTAGTATCAAGGTTGGTAGAGTTTTCTTGTATTTGTCATTTTCACAAACAACTAGAAATGGGATTTTATTTTGAAGAATACTTTTGTTGAAGGAAGGAGACAATAAAAACAAATGCATCTCACTTTGACCACAACCATTGTTGGTTGTTAAAGAAATACTTGCGGTGCATAAATATTACAATCTATAAACCAATTACTTTGTGTATATAATAAACATACATTTAGTTTAGACACGCACTAAAAATTATTTGTGGATTAATGTCTCCATCCAGCTGTAAATAATAATAAATAAATAAATACGGTTTCACGAGTCCAGGGTGTTTGTAGCACTAACCCTGAGCTGAAACTTCAAACAAGGAGCTGAAACCAGAGCCAGGCTTTTGTGAAAGAACATTCTCATTATGGCATAAAAAACATTCTCTGTTTTCTTATCATCATGTAGGCATCCAGCTCGTCCACTCAAGGTGTAGGAGGTCATTCAAAAAAAACAAAGGAAAACAGAGATGAGTAGCAGTGATGTGCTTATGTACTTTGTACTTTGTAGGTGAAAGTCTTGAAAAATATACTGATTAAAAAAGCTGAATTCTTGAAAATTGACTAATTCTTAAATACTGAAAGAAAAAAATCCAAATCAACGTCTGTACAGTAGGTTAGTTACCTGGTTTAATACAAACCACTGGAAGCTTTTGTTTTGTTAAGTCCACATGTTTTTATGAAACAACTCTGACATTTCAGAGTAAAATATCTATTTCTGTGTTTTTATCAGTTAACATAGGATACATAATACATGTATATTCATCACGTTTCCTTCCAGTGTGTTTTGTTTCAGACAGCTGTTTTTTTTTCACGCTCACAAATGGCCTTAAAACAAACAAACAAACAAAAAAACAAACAAAAACAATCAAAGCTGCTGTGGCATTTCTCTGCTAATCTGCTAAGCCGGTTTGTGAAACCACTCAGGTAGATGCCTGCAAATGCAAAACAATCAAAGCTGCTGTGGCATTTCTCTGCTAATCTGCTAAGCCGGTTTGTGAAACCACTCAGGTAGATGCCTGCAAATGCAGATACGCTTCAAAGTGAGTATTGTGTTAAATATGTAATTTGACAAGAAAACGAATCCACACACCCATCAAGCATCGCAGGAAATCCGTCTGTGTCGTCTGCAGGGCTGACGCTTTCAGCGGCTCCTGTTTGTATGAGGTTTGCCACAAAGAGGATCAGTCATGCCTTCCAGAAGCCACAGGAGCTGGGACGCTGAGTTTCTATGTGCTGTCTGAGGTTTTAGACTCTTGTTGGCCTAGACAAGGTTTTAGAATGACATGCTTTTCATCCCCACACTTAGACAAATGGAGCCAGGGCAGGGAGGTGATGAATACTCAAATAAACTACAAAGGGTCAACTGGAAATGGTAAAACTTTTAATCTAGACAAAGTAGGCCTGTCACGATAAAAAAATTGCTGGGTAATTAATTGTCTCAGAAAATATTACGATAATATTGTTTGAAATTTGACAAGAAATAGTAATTTTTGTTAAATTTAAGAAGAAATGTTGGTTAATTTGTTTTGAGTGTGGTACCTTTTTTGACCTCTTGAATGCAGTATAAGATGTTTTTTAACTGAATGGATAGTGAGGGAGCGAGCAGTGCGTCTCTTTAAGAAAAATGAGAGGGAGACCCCTTGACGTGACATGGGCTCTCTTCATTACTCAAAATGGCAGACGCTCGGTCTGGCTTGAGCTCTTTAGCATAACATTTTTCACACAAAGCTTTGAATTAAAAACCAGTAAACAAGTCCTCAGCTTCTTTTTGCAGAGAAAAACAACTTTTTACACAAAGACACAGGTTTCAACCGTGAATTTCAGAGCTTCGACAAGACTGAGTTTTTCCCCCCGAGGTCGCCCTTTTAGCTTAGCTCATAGCTTAGCTTCTCAGTGTAGCTGTTTAAAAGACATGGCCCACCATGTTTTCAAATTGCATCGCCATTAATATTTAGTAGTTAATTTAATAATAAAATAGGAGTGTTTATTTATATTGTAGAGAAATAACGCTAAATGTGTTATTTCATGTTTTTAGCAGTTTTTAGCAGCAGCTCCGGGAAGATCTGCCCCTCTCCATATATGGGCATTGACGTCACTGAAGTTTCCGCCTAATGTAGCTTCATTATTTCTGCCGAGTAGTTACGAATAAAACCAATAAAAACGATGTGTTGCCCAGTTCTGCTCTAATACCTCGAAGGATGGCGTCACTGTTCATTATTTTCCCAAAATCTAAAGAATTCATAATGGATTTATAAAGTGGACCGACCAGCGAATGCTTGCACCTTGACATGAGAAATCGGGAGGTTTTGCGGGTAAGACTTTTGCTCTATTTAATACACCCGTTCGCGTGATGTGAGGTCCAGTCTGTGTGTGTTGGCTGCTCGCGCGGCATGTCAGGTCCAGTCTGTGTGTGTGGCTGCTCGCGCGTGGCGTGTCAGGTCCAGTCTCTGTGTGTGGCTGCTCCGCGCGGCGTGTCAGGTCCAGTCTGTGTGTGAGGCTGCTCGCGCGCGGCGTGTCAGGTCCAGTCTGTGTGTGTAGCTGCTCGCGCGCGGCGTGTCAGGTCCACTCTGTGTGTGTGTGGCTCCTCGCGCGCGGCATGTCAGGTCCAGTCTGTGTGTGTGTGGCTGCTCGCGCACGGCACGTCAGGTCCAGTCTGTGTGTGTGGATGCTCGCGCGCGGCGTGTCAGGTCCAGTCTGTGTGTGTGGCTGCTCGCGCGCGGCGTGTCAGGTCCAGTCTGTGTGTGTGGCTGCTCGCGCACGGCGCGTCAGGTCCAGTCTGTGTGTGTGGATGCTCGCGTGCGGCATGTCAGGTCCAGTCTGTGTGTGTGGCTGCTCGCGCACGGCGCGTCAGGTCCAGTCTGTGTGTGTGGATGCTCGCGCGCGGCGTGTCAGGTCCAGTCTGTGTGTGTGGCTGCTCGCGCGCGGCGTGTCAGGTCCAGTCTGTGTGTGTGGCTCATCGCGCGCGGCGTGTCAGGTCCAGTCTGTGTGTGTAGCTGCTCGCGCATGGTATGTCAGGTCCACTCTGTGTGTGTTGGCTGCTCGCGCGGTGTGCCCGCAACAGATGCACCGGGTTAGCGGCTTATTAAAAAGTTCTAAAAAAAAAAAAAACAGGGAGCGCTGGTCCTGAACACACAGCCCACCAGGTAATATTTAGAATCTCTGCAGCCACAAGTTTAACTGCAGTTTTAACTCTGACTCTCATAAGCCTCCATCGCGAACTCACTCATGCCTTCTGAGAGGAGCCTGTATTGACGTCACTCCGGACTTCGGCAATCTTCGGCCGGGTTTCCGGAATTTTCCGGGACTCCATATTATTATTTTTTTTTTTACACTCGCCTGGACCAAATGCAAAAATGAAAATAGACATCATAATCTACTACAGTAATTGTCCAATATGGTGAATTGTTACTGTCATGGTGGGTGTTGTCCTTTAACAATCAAAAAACGTGATTTTGGATGATTAAAACAGATTTTACAGGGAAAAGAGGAAGGGAGGGGTCAGTGAAGAGCACCGGAGTTGAGCTTTTTGCCATCCAGGGTCTTCAGTAGAAAGAGAGATGAGAAGATGATAAAGCTGATGAATCAATGAGGTTGATGATTTTTGATTAATTGATTTATTGTTTATCGTGACAGGCCTAAAACAAGGTCACAGAAAGCTCAGCTATGCAGTTAATAGTAGTGATAGTGTGACAGTTGAACTGAACTCTGCCTATGCATCTAAAAACTGAAAGTTATGCACCATAACTCATGTTCCCTGAAGGAAGGGAACGAGGTGCAAAATAATTGCTATGGGAAATTGCGCCCCGCGCGATTACCTGAAAGAATACACTCACGCCTTTACGGCAGGGGCGTCAGCGTCACGCCAGAGTCCCCACCCTCTGGGTATTTAAGACGCGGACGCCCATCCTACTTTCTCTAAAATGCACTTCACCGAGCTTTCAGCATTGAAAGGGCCAGGTATGTTGCACCTCGTTCCCTTCCTTCAGGGAACATGAGTTATGGTGCATAACTTTCAGTTCCCTTATCAGTCATGTCACTCGGTGCAACATAATTGCTATGGGAACGTAATCCATTCACGCCCTTGAAATGCTCAGCAAAATGCATGTGAGAACATCTGCCTTAATACGACAGGCATTTCCCAGCCGCTCTCTACAAGGTATGTAGAGAGCACAGCCTGAGAAGAAAAATGCCACATGTAGAAACATCAGCCTGATGTTACCACTGGACATATAGATGAAACACCAGCTAGAGGCAGCACAAGCGTGCTCCGCTAGTGTGATTGCCCACCATCTCCTTCTTCCCTGGGAATTTGGGAAGCAGGAGGAAAAGAGCAAAGAGACCCCTTAAGCCACTGGCAAACCAGATGGCAATGTGTAGGTAAAGAACCCAGTTCAAACACAGGGTGACCTTCCAGGTCCCATAGGGGCAAATATTTCATACATATGTGGTAGGATGTCCTGCGGACATTAAATGCACCACACAGGTGCTGCGAGGCGATTGGTGGGTCTGGGGCTGGCTTCCGGTATAAAACAAGCCGAGTCCTCATGCAGGGTTAGTTACACGTCACCTGCCTTCCGGGGCAGACCTCAGCGTCTGCTGCTGTGTTGTGCTAGCGTTGTGTACCAGGTCACGATGATCGACCACATGTATGAGTTTCCTGTTTCCCTCTCCTGTTGAGGTGGAACACGGTGGTGAGTAGTGAAGCGCCAGTTTTTCTGTTCTTTTACATGTTCAGATTTTAATTAATATGTATATTTGGGAGCTGCTGCTGTTTGTCCTTGGCAACCGTCTGCTTCCTGTTTGTTCGTGGCCGTGTGTCTGCTGCGGTCTGGATTGTCCCGACTGGTTCTGCCCCCATCCGGGTCGTCCCTTGCCTGCCGGCTGGTCCTGGGACTGTTTGGTGCCCGCTGTCTGGACGGCGTGAGCTGAGCCGACTGATGCCAGCTCAACTGATCATACAGGTGTCGGTTTGAATGGCGTCTCTTTGGGTGCAGCAGATTTCACCAGGGCGGACTCTGGACTACTGAGAGAGACTGTGTGTGTTTTTTTTCCCTTTTAACATATTACTGTACAGTATTGCACTTGTATTACTGAATTGAGCAACTACCTTTTTAAAATTGTGAAATTTGTTAACATTTTAACTTCGCATTATTTAATTAAACTACTGTGCAATTTATTGGTGTGTGTGAAATTGTCTCAAGCTTCATCTGCAATGGGTCTATGTGCCTTAAGGGTCACTTTTAGTAAAGCTTTTAACTAAACTCATTTTTTTTATTAAAACTTATTATTATTTTTTTTTAAACTAAAGTTGCCTATTTTTATCAATACCCGTCCAGCTACACATACAAGGGGCATGAGTCCCTTATCTGTTCCTTGAACAGATAACTTACTAGGACTGTCAAAGAGGCCCATCCTGATGTTGGAGACCTGTCAGAGGAGAGGGGAACCCTTCCACTGAACATCTCCCAAGTAAACCTAAACACCAAGGGTCTCCCTTGTGTATGCTGTTGTTGTTGTTGTTTGTTTTTGGAAAAAAGAAGATCAACCCTTAGGCCCTCAGCCAGTTCCCTTCAGTGGCCAGGCTGAAAGGTGCCACAGCTTCGGACGTGGGTGTAGAAGCTGCCCACGTGCCTGAGTCAGCAGGTCTCTGTAAGAAAGCAACTGCCATGGTATCCCTGACAACATTGAGATCAGTTCCGGGAACCATGGTTTCTGTGGCCACCTGGGGGCTATCAGTATCAGGGAGAGGGCTTCCTTACGTATACGTATACGTTCCAGTGTCACCTGAATCAGAGGGACAGGTGGAAAAGCATAATACAGCACCCCTGCTGGCCAATCATGGGCCAAAGCATCTGTTCCCAATGGTGCGTCTGATGACACCCTACCTGACGGGACCCCTTCCGTGAACACAGGCAGGTCCCTCCAAGGTTCCAGGGTCCTCAGGCACTCTGAATCGATTCTAAACTTTCCTGCTCCCCCAGACAGGGCAGGTCGTGTTTGTTGGTTTAGCCATATTTGCAGGGCCCGCATCTTCAGCAATGCGTGTGGCACACAGGGTATGGCTGCCGCCAAGAGGCCTAAGAGGCGTTGGCACGTTTTCAGGGGGACCCGCTGATTCAGTTTAAACTTTGCCAGGTAACGGCAAATCGAGGAAACACGTTGCTCTGAGAGACATGCTCTGTACCGGATGGTGTCGACCTGCACTCCCAGAAATACGGTAATCCGTGATGGGGTCAGGTCACTCTTTTGTAGGTTTATGACAAAACCGAGAGACTCCAGGTGAGAGATCACCCTGCAGGAGTGTGACTGGGCCTGTATTCTGTTTCCGGCCAGAACCAGGAGGTCATCCAGGTAGTTCATAATCCTGACTCCTTGATTCCTAAGAGAGGTCAGGGCTGCGTCCAGACATTTATGGTAAATGGTAAATGGAGCTTATTTATATAGTGCTTTCCAGCCCCCTGTGAGGAGCCCCAAAGCGCTTTACAATACCAACCATCCACCCATTCATCCACACATTCATACACTGGTAGTGGTAGCCTGCCTTGCAAGGCGCCATCCAGACCTACCGGGAGCAACTCAGGGTTAAGTGTCTTGCCCAGGGACACAACGACACATGGTGAGCGGACGCGGGATTCAAACCTCCAACCTTCCGATCGGGGGTCGACTGCCATTACCACTATGCCACGGCCGCCCACATGTACGAGGAGCAGTCTTCAAACCGAAGGGTAAGGCTTTGAGTTCATAAGCCTTCCCCTCGAAGGCAAACCGGAGGAATTTCCTGTGCCTCCTCTGCACGCCCACATGGTAATAGGCGTCTTTCAAATCCAATGTACATGCGTAGTCTCCAGGTCTCACGGACTGGGGGACCTACCGCAGTGTGAACATCTTGAACTTGAAAGTTCTTATTTTCTTGTTCAGAGTCCTGAGATCCAGGATCGGCCTCAGGGATTGGTCTCTTTTGGGCACCAGGAAGAGCTTGCTGCAATGGCCGGAGTGTAGTTTGTGTTTTGGAACAATACTTATTACTCCTTTCTGTAGCATTGTTGACACTTCCTCCCTCAGCACGTGTGGGTTAATGTTCGATCACAGCACCCCCACGAAGGGGCGGCGGTCCTTTGATGAACTGCAGCTTGAGCCCACGACGCACCGTCGTCATGACCCATTCGTTTGGCAGACACGCCCTCCAGGCCTGCGCGTGCGCCATGAGCCTGGAAGGGATGTCTTTTTTTTTTCCTTTTATAGATGGCCTCCCTTCTCACCTTACAGCCATCCTCTCACTCCGATATGAAATATTTTTTTATAATAGAGAGAAAGGAAAGGAAAGACAAAAATAAAGACAAAAAAACAACAATTATCCACAAAAAAGCACAAGGCAAACACACCCAACCTCCGTCTGCAATCCTGCAAAGTACATGACAGAACATAGCAACACATGCATAAAGACTAATAACATTTATGACCTTGCAGTAGATTTCCATAAATATACATACCATACCTACAAATATATATACAGTATATATACATATACATTCATATTCATTCATATACCCATCTACATATCTGCATATATCTACATATACATCCCTGCATCCATTTGCGTGTGGTTGTGAGCATGCATAAGTGAAAAAGTTTCCTCCAATAGAACATTCAATAGCAACCGTGAGACATCAGAGATCCGCCTCCCAAGGCCCGAGGCAGGCAAAGGGGCAACCAGAGCCCAAGTCCCCAAGAAGGACCCAGAGCCAAGAGTCCCCAGGGCCACCCGAACAGGACGAGCCACTCACCAACTCCCCAGATCCAACCAAAGGGGAGAACAGGAGAAGCCCCACCAGTGACTACACACAATGACCCCCCGGGTTCAACAGCGACAAATTCACAGGCCCCCGCCGGAGCCCGCTGCACCAACGTAGCCCCAGGACCGGACACAGAGGCCCGGGCACCGGGGACGCCCACCCCTCAGGCCCAGACCCGACAGGACCAGAAGACCCGAGCCCCACCAGGTAGCCACCAGGCAGAGCCAACATACGCCCAAGCGCCTAACCCCAGACAGTGAGGGCCCCAAGCACGCCCGCGGGCAAAGGAACACCCACCAGGGGGCCACGCGGCAGGAGCGCGACACTGAGTAGACTCAGATGTATCAGAGAGGGGGCAGCCCAAGTCCCAGCCTGACAAACATTCATACACAGACACACTCATTCAGATCCACCCTCATCCTCACCCTCACTCACAGAAAGACAAACAATAACGACAAGTTCCATTCATAATCCCGATACACACTCTATACCCCCCATGTCCAAGACATGTACCTGCCCCCTACATGGGGCAGCCCACATCCAAACCCAGGAGGTAGCCCCATTCATTCTGGGGTGGGGAGTAGCAGACATCCAAGATCCGGCCCAACCCGCGCCCTGCCGACAGGACAGGACACCCGAGCCCAAGCAGCCCCAGGGGGAGCGCAATGCCAGCCCCGCCCACAGCGATCCCCCAGGCCCTGAACCCCCCCATAGTCCAAGACAACACCCGACCGCCCATCACCTTACCGGACCCCACCCCCAGAATAGCCGCCAGAGAACCAGGGGGGTCAGAAGGGATGTCTAACTGCTGCTTGTGAAGTAAACATGAGGGTAACCACCATATTGTGTCTTTACACATACGGTGCCACCCAGATGTAAAGGATTTTAGGGGTCAGTATTAAGCTGACCTCTTTATCCTTAATTAATTACTTATTCAGATTGAATAGTAATTTCACGGATTCTTTTCTTTTTCAGTTTACCCAATATTTCTGTGATCTTTATGATGGATAAATAAATAAAGCCATTAAGTGACAGAGAACGTTGACTTTAGTTTGGTATGCCAGGCGACACTACCATTTATTTAAAATAAATCAACTAAAATCAACATCATTACACTTGATTGACAGATTTCATCTTTTTTCAGTTTAACACGTCAGCACATTTAAATTGTAACAACAGACATAAATACAGGATGTCATTATACTTAGTCTGTGGCTCTTTAGCTTAAATATAGTTTCCAGCTTAGAAATGGAGATAAGGAAAGATTTAAGAGGAATTGGGAGGTTAAGAGAGGAAGTTATTTATCTTGAGTGTAACCAGAAATGACACTTTCCATCCGACTTCTGCTAAATCCCAGGTACGTTTGTAAACAGCTCTTTACCTTTTGACGACAGCCCGGTAAGAGAAGACCTTGTAGCTTTTCAGATGCACGGGTCCTTGCGGGGCCAGTACATCTGAGCAGGTTATTCGTTTACCTTCCAACGTCTCCTGGTTTCGCGTTGGTCATCAGAAAATGCGTCAGCTCCTGGCCTCTGGCTCAAGATAACTTATTCCAGGAAGGAATAAACAAAGTTCTGAGCTTGTACGCTCGGTTCGAAGTGGACATGTTATTAGTCCTTAACTGAATGAAGTGCCCTTAGCGTGTGACTGACGTTCATCCAGCTCTTTGGGACGACCTCATGTCTTGAAGTTCCCAGCAAAACTCAACGTTCCAGCAAAAGCTTAGAACCTTAGTAGAAGATCTGAGATGAGAGAGACTTGTCTCTTCCCCATTGGTCCGACAGGACCAGTCGAGGAGTTTACTTGCTGTTATCAGAGTACAAGGTTAGAGTCAGAGCAGAGGGAAATTGTTTAGAAAAAGACCGAGAGTACTGGAGTCATTCTCATGAAAACAACGGATTAACTGTCTTCTGCTTTCTAAACAAAACGGCCGGGTCTCTTTGACCTGAGCCTTCAACTTTCACACAGCAGTGGACACAGTGATGTTTCAGAAGTGACACAGTTTCACTTTACAGAATAACACAGCTTATAGCATATGTGACCATGAAAATGACAAAATGTTATTCTTTTGATTACATTAGAATAAAATTAAAGAAGCCAATAGTCTCTTTTGGTGACTATGTTCTCAGATTACAACTAATGGAATAATTTGTAGTAAATGTCTTGCTTTACTGAGAGGTCAGTAAAGGTCATCTCTGGAACAGTTCAAAAATACACAGGTGTATCAGAGCGGGCACGGTCATGCTCACTACACTTGTCATGTTTGAGTGTGGGAGGGGTGGCCTTCGACTCCTCTCGCGTACTCTGGAGCAGGCTGGTCTGCCCAACAGAAGACATCGCGAGATCTGACTGTCTCAGCAGAACTCGTGTGTCCTACTGCGGTTCATAGTCTGACCTAGTAGTTTGTGTTTCACAAAAGTGGGGCTCGAGTCAAGAACCAGGGCAGTCTGTGCTTTGGTACTTTTATTCTTGTATATGCATGAAACAGTGTTTGTTTTTTATTACACATACAGTAGACGAGTTATGTTTAGTGCGCACACACATACCACCAGCTCCTTGTAGCGTTTTACAAGTGAAGTCTGGGCTCAAAAGGTCAGGTTCCCGTACTGCGTGAGCGGGCAAACCTGAAGCCCTGTTCCCATTTTGGGACCAGGATGCATTCAGTAGTCTGAGATTTTATTGTCGTGTGTGGATGGCAATTTCTCTTTATTACACAAGGGTCTGAGTGTTCTTGTGTGTTTAAACGTTCCGAACCAGCTAGTCTGTGCTCCTCTAACACAGGTACTGGTGGTAAAAGTTCGGCATTTTCTCTCCCTCTGTGAGTGAGAGCGCCTGTAATGGTGCAGGGGCATCTCAGACTTTCCTTTTATTTTTGATGGTGGCCCCTTGCAGCTTCTGCAGCTTTTCTGCCTGGTGGGCCTGTAACACCGAGGCCGCTCATCCTTGTCCACCACACCAGGGTCCCTCGGGCCCTGACATGGTTAACGTCAGAGAGTCATCCATAGCCTCATGGGTGGATAAGCTCTCAGCGTCACAATGTTCTCGTCGTGGGCATAGGAAAACTACCAGGTAGCGCAGCTGAACAGGTAGCTGAAATTCCTCCCCCTGGACTGTGCTGGACAGAGAGCCTCCTTGTTAGCCAGGGCTAAACGTGGAGGTACTCGTGAGCCCGCTAGCGGTGCTAAGACGGGCCCTTGAGCAGCATAGCATCGGTAAAAAACACTTAGTTATGCGATAAATTCTACCGTCGATTCGGCCGCACAGGATAGCGAAACAGGCAAAATATGAGAAGGTTAAAATCAAAAAAGGCGTTCAATACAGAACAACTGGACTTTATTTGTAACAAACAAGACGTTTCGCTTCTCATCCGAAAAGCTTTATCAATTGAGTTAGGAGACAGTGAGGGGGAGCAGTTATAACAGGACAAGCCATTGACACGCACCAACATATGTAAATTGGAAACTAACACCCCCACATACTTGGGATAACACGTACATGTGACCCATTCAAAGTTCAGTGTGTGAAAACAGAGCTTACAGAACACACACACACATCCTACTGTATGTGAAGGAGGCGATTTATGTAAAAAGAGAGAAACCATCGTTAAAGCTGGGGTATGTAAGATTGTAATGTAGTCTGTAACTTTTCAAACAATATATTTTTAACATATTTCTTCACTCTGTCACTATCTACTGACAAACTGATGTTAGACAAAGTAATCTCTGAAAAAAACTATAGTCCCCTTGCTTCTCTATCAGCATTTATAAAAACACTAAAAACACAGAGTGACCAGGACAATGACAGCCAATAAAAACAGAGTTTGTAACCAGCCAATTAAAAACAGAGCTTGAATTTGAATCAGCCAATAAAAACAGAGCTTGAATTTGAATCTCAGCAGAGCCTCCCCCTCAGAGCCATATATGGCTCTGAGGGGAGGGAGCAGAATGATTTCACCTGCTGGAAATTTTTCTAAGTCCCAGGGTACTGCAGAAACTACAGAGTATAGCTTTAAACAGAGGAGGAGGTCTAAGATTTCAACTTTCTAAAACTTATGGCGTGGCCCTGGGTTTGGTTCCCAGGCGTCTCACACCTGATGAGAACAGAGGAGCCTTGTTTGTGAATTAGACCAACAAAGACTTTGACAGGTCCCTGCTATCAATGGGTGAAGTGTGACTTGTCATTTCACATACAGTAGGATGTGTGTGTGTGTGTTCTGTAAGCTCTGTTTTCACACACTGAACTTTGAATGGGTCACAGGTACGTGTTATCCCAAGTATGTGGGGGTGTTAGTTTCCAATTTACATATGTTGGTGCGTGTCAATGGCTTGTCCTGTTATCAGAGTCAGAGTCAGAGAGTCTTTATTGTCATTTGCACCGCATGTGGTACATGTGATGAAAACGAGATTATGTACACGGGGTCCCAGTTACATCCAACAACAAATGCAAGAGAAAAACAGTAATAACATCTAGAATTAACTAAGAAAAACATCAACTAGTAATACACTAAGCCCTAATATAGTGGAAAAACATCATTATAAACAGCAGCACGAACATGAGTCTGTATGAGCAGATGGTCACAGATGAACACAGCAACAAGAAAACAGATCAGCATCAGCATGATGTGATATTTTGCAGTGTTTATTTTTATTTTATTTTTATTTATTCATTCATGAGTCTAACAGCCTCAGGGTAGAAGCTGTTCCTCAGTCTAGTGGTTCTACATTTGATGCTCCTCAACCTCCGTCCTGAGGGGAGTGGGGCAAAGAGTGAGTGTGCTGGGTGAGTGAGGTCTTTCATGATGCAGGTGGCTCTTTTCCTGCATCTGGAGGTGTAAATGTCTGTGATGGTGGGGAGACTGACTCCGACAGACCTCTGTGCAGCCTTCACCACTCTCTGTAGAGCTTTCCTCTCTGCAACTGTGCAGCCTCCATGCCACACGTTGATGCTGGAGCACAGGACGCTTTCCACTGCACACCTGTAGAACGAGGTGAGAACTGGGCTGCTCAGACCAGCACGTCTCAGTCGTCT
>JBBPBX010004688.1:10274-49554 GCA_038048925.1 Garcialebias charrua
TTGCTCGGAAAATGAAGTGAAAGAAGAATAAATATTAAGTCGGATGATAGCGATAACTTCAGGGAAGATATAGCAAAGAGAGCAAGAGAAGATCGTCTCAATGTAAAAGCGAAGGGCAGATAATGTAGCAAGTCTTTCCAGCATTCACCTCAAGGGGTCAGGCGTGTCATCGTGTCTGAATCTGTCAGAATTGAACAAGAGAAGAAGAAGAAGAATTTTTTTTCTTTTTTTCTACTGTCACTCAGCTCAGTAGGTGGCGGTAATGCACCTTACGTTGGTCTGCCAACCGCCAAAAAAACAGAAGAAGAAGAAGAGAAATCTCCCGCCCCATCCGCCGTTCGCTTTAAACCGAGGCGGGAAGTTTCGCACGGTCACTTTGATCGGTATATTTGGTGGTGAATACACGCACGGATCGCGGCCAATATGGTGAGAACTAAAGCCGATAGTGTTCCCGCATCGTACAGAAAAGGTGAGTAAAAAAAAATTAGGTAACTGAGTCGAAATGAGCTTTTAAAAGTTGGTTTATGGTAGAATTTGACTAGTTTCTCATTCAGTCAGGCGGGCTAAGTGCAATAGCCCAACTAAGCCGATAAAATCACCGTATTTCCTCTCCTTTGGCCCCTGTCGTAGTTTTAAATATTTCGCACATTTTAGTTATCACCTTGTGTATACTGTAAATGTATTTCATGCGTAAATCCGTGACTGGTCGTCTAGAAAATGTCCTCCCGCCAACACAAGCCTAGCTCCTGCTGCCCTCTGAAAAAACAACAGCATAAAAACACTTTAAAGTCACTTGTCGTCTGAAATAAGCTTTAACTTTACGTTTTGACGAGTACGAAAACTACTTCGATTTGCAAATAATGTTAAAGAAGCAGTGGGCCTTTTTTTTTTTTGTCAAACTGGCGCCAGTTCTGCGTGCCGCAGTGCGTCTGCGCTGAGGTGGCACCAAACTCCGGTTAAAAAGTTACGTGTTTTTATTCGTTCCCTTTTCTGATGAAATTAAACGTCAAACTATCATAAAAAATTTATATTTTGAACCCTGTATATCGTTAAATAAATTCGGCTTACAAATTTTATTTCGTTGTTTATTCATATTGGTTATTTTATGGTAAAAGTTAGTGTTGCTCAAATTACTGAGATGAGAATGGGTTGGGTAGGGTCATAACTCTAACTCTCAAACATGCATTTAAGCAAAGATGATATTTTTAATTTATCATAAATTTGTTTCATTTTCTAATTTTTGCAAGCTGATAATTTACTTTTCTATATTCAGTATATAAAAGAAACACTTCCAGGTTTCTTGTTGTCATGCATCAAACTGTTACTGTTTCCCCTCAGACTGCAGGAAACTGTGCATCCTTTCAGTTTTTTATTTGAAATGTGTCTGTTTGTGTTTTGCAGCCGTTGCAGCTGCTGCACCCAGGAAGTCTCTGGGTTCCAGTTCGGCCAACGCTTCATCGTCCAGCAGCAGCTCGTCCACTCCAGGTCAGTCCTGGTCCCACCATTCAGTCACATTCAGACCCTGCATGATGTGACTGAAGCTGAACTTTCTGATTCACAGCGAAGGGCAAATACGCCGGTGGGAACCCGGTGTGCCCCCGTCCCACCCCGACCTGGCAGAAAGGCATCGGGGACTTCTTCGGCGGGCCCCCCAGGAAACCAGAGAAGGAGAACCAGAAGCCCCAAGAGGTTGAGGACGACGAAGAGGCCGGGGGCAGTGGAATGTCGAAGGCCAGCAGGAAGTATGTTTGCCCCGTTGACCTTTTCTAAAGCGCAGCAGGTCTCTGAGCTCTTCTGTTGTGAAGCTAAACGCAGCAGAGAAACTGAGTTTAGTTTTAGAGTTCAGGATGCTGTGATTATTGACCGACCAGCTGTTTGTAATATCTTTTAAATTTCATAAGTGGAGTGAAAAAAACTCAAGTGGGTTTAGGGACACTGTAAAAAGCTTCAGGTTTGAATCAGGTGTGCTTTTCTGAATTAAGGCCTTTTTTTTTTTTTTGCAGCACAGACAACTTTCAAGTTTTCCAGCAAAGTTCGTTTTACTCGTCCCGCCAGAATTACAGTATTTTCTGGTGTATAGGTCGCATTGTCCAATTATCACCAATAGATTGGAAAAATCCCTAGATAGGTTGCACTGGTGTATAGGTCGCACCTACGTTTAGCTCTGCTGCAAATGTCTGCCACAGGAGCGCACAGCAAGGCTTTTAAGAAGATTAACACTTAAAAACAATTATTTGTTTGATAAAAATTATAGCAAATATATGTCTGAGCTGAACTTTTCCTTAATAAATTAACGTAATTGTGAAATGAGCTGGATTTAAAAATTTGTTTCACCGAAAGTGATAACAAGCCATATATAGGTCGCACCTGAGTATAGGTTGCAGGCCTTGAAAAAACCATAAAAAGGTGCGACCTATACACCGGAAAATACGGTAAATTGTATTTCCATTCAACCCAGTACTAGATGCTTAGCAAATCATATTTCTAACCCTCCTTTTGAAAAGGTGCAAAAAGGTGCAAAGCAGAACAGAATGATTTCAGCGATTCTTTCTGTTTTTAACATTAAAACAAATGTTCGGCACAAACATCTCATAATATACATATTATTATGTTTTTAACATGGACCTCCATTATGACTAAGCTGACACCACCTGTGTGACGGAGCCAGAACCTCATTTCCTCTGAGTTCAATTTTTATTTTATTTTTTTACTGCTTTTCCTCGTGAGGTTTTTAAAACGAAAAGGCTTCAGTATCCGCTGTTCAGCTGTGAATTGAGATTAAAAATCAGTTGAATAAAATTAAAAAACTTGAAGATGGTGAGTCGTAGGTCACTAAACGCAGTTCATATTTTAATAAAAACTTTTGTACTGTATTTGGCTGTTTTTGGGTGTAGCCATGACCTTGAGTTCAGAATTTCATTCCACCTCATGTACCACGTGATGCGAATGACATTAAACTCGACTTGATCTTAGAAATGATGTCTGTGTGAATTGGTTTGTGGTGGTTCTGGTTGATCTGGTTCGTAACTGGTCCTCTCTTTCAGGTCCAGACCTCTGCCAGCTGACGAGGATGAAGACGACTGAACGTTTTTTTGTGAACTTCTCTTGTACATCTGTAAATATTTTCTATTGAATTCTTTCTGTAAAGTTCATTAAATTTTGTTTTTAATCCGCAGAGGAACAGTTCAGTGGTCTGTGCTTTATTTTCTTTTTGTTTTATAGAACTCTTGCTCAACTAAAAATTGTTTTTAAACGGTGAAGTCCTGGATCGGTTCTCGATGAAACTTTTTGTTTGCAGAAACTGATTTATCTGGTGCAGGGGTCTGCAACCTGCGGCTCTTTGGTTCCTCTGCAGCGGCTCTTTCAAGCCATGACCAATAATAATAATAATAATAAACTTTATTTGTATAGCACCTTCCTACAATGCCTTGCATTGACCAAGGTGCTTAACAGGATAAAAAGATTAATAAACTGGAACAATAAATCAATGAAAATAGAATAAGAAACAACATCAATAAAAGGCAATGGAAATAAAAAATGCTACATACTAAAATAACAATACTAGCCAAAACTAACATAAAACTTTATTTTTGTTATACAAACAACAAAAAACTTTAGTTTGAGCTGTTTTCCTGTAATTTCTTTTGCAAATACAGTACTTTAACTTTTTGCTTTATTTCTATACTTAATCAAAAATTACATAAGTTTGCATAGTTCATAGTAGTTTTTTTATTTAGAAAACTTCCCTCTCTTTACAAGAATCTGGTCTTTTCATTGGTCTTAAATTTTAAAAATATAAATAAATGTAAAAAAATAATTAATCATTAGATATGTTTAGCTTCACCCCTAGGCCATATGTCCTACAACAAATGTAAAGTAGTCCATGGCGTTAAAACAATTATTTTTAATTAAAACAAAATGTTTTACTTTTGATCAAAACATGGGGTAAGATTAAGTTGTTTTTGTTTAGCACAAGTTAAAAAATGAAACTGATCTAGAAATGTGTTACTGCATACACTGTAAGTTATCCCCTCCAGCGGGAGGTTCAATGAACGAAATTAAACATCTCCGTTTGGAGTACGGAAGCCCACGCAGTCAAACATTCATAAATTTGGCAAAGCGGACACGGATGAGAACTAACTGCCTAACTAGGCCAAGTACGATAAATGTTTTAATCGCAGTCGGTTTTATCCTGGTATGTTCGGTTGGCCAGCCAGCTGTGGATCCGTCGCATCGCGGGTTAAACCGGTTAAACGGCTCTGCGCGCGACTTGCTGTAGGAGTTACATTTCTAGTTTCTGGTTAGACTCGTAGGGCAGATGTCGGACAGCGGCGGGTTTCCGTGGACGGTGGTGGTTCTCACGTGTCAACACAAAGACAGCGTCTACGCTTTTCAAAGAGGTGAGGATCCTCTCTTCAATTCACGATCTTTGAACGTGCAGTTCTACCAAAAGGACAGAGGGGGCGCTGAAGGACGAAAATAAACCCTGAAAAAAAAATTAACTTCCTTCAGACTCCAAAATTAACTTTGAAGTAAGAATGAAAAACGATAAAAAGCTTTAAAAATGTGTGGACCTTTCGTAAGTTAACAGCAAATGATGACTAGATTTTATAAAACAAAGTTAAAGGTGAAATGTGTACTTTTTGCTGATACCACATTTTTTTGTTTGGGTGAAGATATAGAATAAATGTTGGAATTGATTGAAAAGACATAATTTGTCAAAATACAAACTTGGTTTAAAATCAATGAATTGTCACTAAATCTAGAAAAACCTAATTACATGATATTCAGTAATAAAAAGAAAACTGTTGATGTTCTATTTAAAATTGAGGGTGTTGAGATTTGTAGTGAGTGAGGTGAAGTTTTTGGGTGTTATCATTGATGACAAACTGACATGGAAACAACACATAAATTCTGTAAGAATAAAAATAGCTAAATCGATTGCAGTACTGTACAAAGTCAGAGACCTATTGAATGATAAAGCTCTGTATTTGTTGTATAACACAATCATTGTTCCACACTTAATCTATTGTATTGATGTTTGGGGGAAAGCGTGTAAAACAATCACAAAGCCTATTTTTGTATTACAGAAAAGAGCTGTAAGAATTATCACTAGAAAACATTACTGTCATCCATCAAGTACATTATTTTATCAACTGAAGTTATTGAAGTTCCATGATTTGGTAGATTATAATATTTTATCAGTTATGTATAGGGCTCAGAATAACGCATTACAATCCATCCATCCATCTTCTTCCGCTTATCCGGGGTCGGGTCGCGGGGGTAGCAGCCTAAGTAGGGAGGCCCAGACTTCCCTCTCCCCAGCCACTTGGAGCAGCTCCTCCGGGGGAATCCCAAGGCGTTCCCAGGCCAGCCGAGAAACATAGTCCCTCCAGCGCGTCCTGGGTCTTCCTCTGGGTCTCCTCCCGGTGGGACATGCCCGGAACACCTCACCAGGGAGGCGTCCAGGAGGCATCCTAACCAGATGCCCGAGCCACCTCAACTGGCTCCTCTCGATGTGGAGAAGCAGCGGCTCTACTCCGAGTCCCTCCCGGATGACTGAGCTTCTCACCCTATCTCTAAGGGAGAGTCCAGACACCCTGCGGAGAAAACTCATTTCAGCCGCTTGTATCCGAGATCTTGTTCTTTCGGTCATAACCCAAAGCTCATGACCATAGATGAGGGTGGGAACGTAGATCGATCGGTAAATTGAGAGCTTTGCCTTTTGACTCAGCTCTCTCTTCACCACGACAGACCGGTACAGCGCCCGCTTCACTGCGGACGCTGCACCTATCCGCCTATCGATCTCACGCTCCAGTTTTCCCTCATTCGTGAACAAGATCCCGAGATACTTAAACTCCTCCACTTGGGGCAGGACCTCCTCCCCGACCCGGAGAGGGCATGCTACCCTTTTCCGGCTCAAGACCATGGCCTCGGATTTGGAGGAACTGATCCTCATCCCGGCCGCATCACACTCGGCTGCAAACCGCTCCAGTGAAAGTTGTAAATCACGAACTGATGAAGCCAGTAGGACCACATCATCTGCAAAAAACAGAGAAGCGATTCTAAGGTCACCAAAACGGATCCTCTCAACACCTTGGCTGCGCCTAGAAATTCTGTCCATAAAAGTTATGAACAGAATCGGTGACAAAGGGCAACCTTGGCGGAGTCCAACTCTCACCGGAAACGAGCCTGACTTACTGCCGGCAATGCGGACCAAGCTCTGACACCGGTCGTACAGGGACCTAACAGCCCTTATCAAAGGGCCTGGTACCCCATACTCCCGGAGTACCCCCCACAGAACCCCCCGAGGGACGCGGTCGAATGCCTTCTCCAAGTCCACAAAGCACATGTAAACTGGTTGGGCAAACTCCCACGTACCCTCCAGGACCCTGCTGAGGGTGTAGAGCTGGTCCAGTGTTCCACGACCAGCACGAAAACCACACTGCTCCTCCTGAATCCGAGGTTCGACTATCCGACGGACCCTCCTCTCCAGAACCCCTGAATAGACCTTACCAGGGAGGCTTAAGAGTGTGATCCCCCTATAGTTGGAACACACCCTACGGTCCCCCTTTTTGAATAGGGGAACCACCACCCCAGTCTGCCAATCCAAGGGAACTGCCCCCGATGTCCACGCGATATTGCAGAGTCGCGTAAGCCAACACAACCCTACAACATCCAGAGCCCTAAGGAACTCCGGGCGAATCTCATCCACCCCCGGAGCCTTGCCACCGCGGAGCTTTTTAACCACCTCGGCGACCTCAGCACCAGAGATCGGAGAACCCGACCCAAAGTCCCCAGGCTCTGCTTCCTCAGTGGAAGACGTGCCAGTAGGATTGAGGAGGTCTTCGAAGTATTCCGCCCACCGACTCACAACATCCCGAGTTGAGGTCAGCAGCACGCCACCCCCACCATAAATGGTGTTGGTCTCGTACCTCTTTCCCCCCCTGAGACGCCGGATGGTGGACCAGAATCGCCTCGAAGCCGTACGGAAGTCATTCTCCATGGCCTCTCCGAACTCCTCCCACGCCCGAGTTTTTGCCTCAGGGGGAAAGCGTGTAAAACAATCACAAAGCCTATTTTTATATTAGTTCCATGATTCGGTAGATTATATTTGATCAGTTATGTATAGGGCTCAGAATAACGCATTACAATATTTACCTTCAAATAAATGGTAAATGGAGCTTATTTATACTGTATAGCGCTTTCCAGCCCCCTGTGAGGAGCTCCAAAGCGCTTTACAATACCAGCCATCCACCCATTCATTCACACATTCATACACCGGTAGTGGCCTGCCTTGCAAAGCGCCATCCAGACCTATCGGGAGCAACTCGGGGTTAAGTGTCTTGCCCATGCAGGGACAAAACGACAAATGGTGGGCGGACGCGGGATTTGAACTTCCAAACTTCCGATCGGGGGACGACTGCCATTACCACTACACCACGGCCGCCCCAAATATCCAAATGCATTTTGTTAAAAGACAAAGTTGTTATAATCTTAAGGGGACAGAGATACTGTATTTATAAAACCAAAATTCAGAACTAGTTTGAAGGGACGGTCTACCTCAATCCAGGGAATTAGATTATGGAATGGTTTGGAGAATGAAGTTAAAAATGCCAAGTCAATGTTTACATTTAAGAAAATGATCAAAACTAATTGTTAAAAAAATAATATATGAAGTAGCGTAATGTGTATTGTATTAGTTAGAAAATTAGAAAGAGTTATTCATTTTGTTCTGTTACTGAAGTAGTGTAATTTGTATTGTATTAGTTAGAAAATTAGAAAGAGTTATTCATTTTGTTCTGTTACTGGAAGATTATTATTGTTTGAACTGATTGTTTGAAAAAAAGGGGCAGATATAATAAGATTTTTTCTTTCTGCTACCTTTCATTTTTAAAAAACATTTTGTACATTATCATTTATGGGTTTGTTTTGTATTGTGTTTTTTTGGTAAAAAGAAAAGAACAAATTTAATAAACATAAAGGTGATCGTCCTTTGAGATGCAATCAGTAATAAAGAACCAACATGTAATAAAAACTCAAAGTGCTGGTGTTTCCACCTTTGTTCTCTATCTGCTCCCGCTTAGTTCTCAGAAAACATTTCAGTCCTTTGTTACACAGACTTTAAACTTATTAAAAAAATGATAAGAATACTTTAAGCTTTAAAGCATATTCAGTCATGTCTCTTCTTGCGTGTCTTGAGGGCATAAAGGCCTGGATGGCATTCAACTTGAGTTTTATCCACAGTACATGTATTTAGCAAACTGACACAAGAATTTAAAGGTGGAGCTGGATCCTGTACTTAAACTAGACCGCCAGATCAGGTCAGCTAAAAGTTTTGTTTTTTTTTCATTTGATACAGCCCAGATAAAACCCATCACTCCTAAAAGACACTCGGAGACAGTAAATTATGTTACCACCACCCAGCTGGATTACTTTGATGCACTGAGGGTCAGTGGGTCCTCCATGACTTGACCCATGTGTGTGTGTTTGTGTGTCAGAGCTGGAGTTGCGGCAGCAGCGAGGCCTTCTCCCTCGGGGGGTGTTGCTGTTGACTGTGCCGGACCGTCAGGAGCCCCTGGGCAGCGGGGGGGCCACGCTGAACGCCCTGCTGGTGGCTGCTGAGCACCTGAGCAGCCGAGCCGGACACACAGTGGGTCGCAGCTTCCTGTCACATGACTCACTGCTCAGAGCTGCAGCTCGTCGGCTCATGTCCTCCTCTGCTTCCAGGTGGTGACAGCTGACGTCCTGGATGAAGCTCACATCCTCATCCTCCACTCGGTGAGTTCAGGTCCCGGCCCATCGTGTTTCATCAGGTGTTCTGGATGAAGATGACCGATGTTGGTTCCTCCCTCAGGGTCGAGATTTTCCCTGGAGCTCCTGCAGCCGAGCGTTCTGCTGGCTGCCCGAAAAGAGGTCCGAGCAGAAGGTCCAGGCTCCCGTCTGCGTTCTGGACCTGCTTCTGGACTGGCTCAGTACCCAGGTCTGGACCGAGAGACCAAAACTAAAACTATTGCATGGAGTAAAGAGACAAATGTTAATTTTCTGTGAAATCCACAGTGACTCTGAGGACAAAGAGCACAACAGAAGCTAAAAGTTAAGACAGCAGAACAATAGCTAAAAGCTCTCACATAGTAAATCAGTAGCTATAAGCTAACACATAGCGCCACAGTAGCTATAAGCTAACACATAGCAGAACAGTAGCTATAAGCTAACATAGCAAATCAGTAGCTATAAGCTAACACAAAGCAGAACAGTAGCTATAAGCTAACATAGCAAATCAGTAGCTATAAGCTAACACATAGCAGAACAGTAGCTATAAGCTAACATAGCAAATCAGTAGCTATAAGCTAACACATAGCAGAACAGTAGCTATAAGCTAACATAGCAAATCAGTAGCTATAAGCTAACACATAGCAGAACAGTAGCTAAAAGCTTTCGCATAGCAAATCAGTAGCTATAAGCTATAGCAGAACAGTAGCCATAAGCTAACACATAGCACCACAGTAGCTATAAGCTAACACATAGCAGAACAGTAGCTATAAGCTAACATAGCAAATCAGTAGCTATAAGCTAACACATAGCAGAACAGTAGCTCAAAGCTAACACAGCAGAACAGTAGTGTAGTGGGCATGACCGTGTCCACTTTGATACACCTGTGTATTTTGGAACTGTTCCAGAGATGACCTTTACTGACCTCTCAGTAAAGCAAGACATTTACTACAAATTATTCCATTAGTTGTAATCTGAGAACATAGTCACCAAAAGAGACTATTTCTATCTTTGATTTTAGGCTGATGTGATCAAAAGAATAACTTTTGTCATTTTCATGATGTGTGCTTTTAAGCTGTGTTATTCTGTAAGAGTTAAACTGTGTTCACTGCTGTGTGAAAGTTGAAGACTCGGGTCAGAGAGACCCGGCCGTTTTGTTTAGAAAGTCAGAAGACAGTTAATCTGTTGTTTTTCATGAGAAGGGCTCCAGCTTTCTCTGTCTCTTCCTAAACAATCTCCCTCTGCTGAATTTCACCTTGAATCGTGATAACGGCAAGTGAACCGCTCGACTGGTCCACGGACCAATGAAAAAGAGACAAGTCTCTCATCTTTTTGATCCTTCTATTAAGTTCTAAGCTGTTGCTGGAACTGTTGAGTCTGCTGGGAACTTCAAAGAGATGTGAACTTTCCCAAAGAGCTGGGGTACGTTTGGTCAAGAGCTAACGACCTTCGTCTTCAGTAAAGGACTAATAACATGCTGTTATGAGTCCACTTCGAACGAGCGTAAGCTCAAAACTTTGTTTCTTCCTTCCTGGAATAAGTTATCTTGAGCCAAAAAACCACGACTGCCACGGCTTCTGCCGACGAAAGCAAGTATCACCGACACTGACAAGGTAAACACGTGTGGAGTCCAGCTTGGACTTGCGGGACCGACGACTCGTCAGTCCAAGGCTGATCACAGCTCTTTACCAGAACCAAGGCGGACGTCTTAAGGTAAAGGAGCAGCTGTTTGCTTACTGGAGGTGTGATGATATCTTAGCTGGACGCGTATGGAAGAGTGTCATCTGGTTTCATAAATGCAAGATAAACTTCCTCTCTTAACCTCCCAATTCCTCTTAAATCTTTCCTTATCTCCATTTCTAAGCTGGAAACTATATTTAAGTTAAAGAGCCCTCAGACTAAATATGTTTAACATCCAGTATTGAAGTCTGTTGTGTTAAATTTAACTGTGCTGACGTGTTAAATTGAAAGAAAGTGAAATCATGTCAATCAAGTGTAATGGTGTTAATTTAGTTGATTTATTTTAAATAAATGATAGTGTCTTTGACATATCAAACTAAGTTAACGTCTCTGTCACTTAATGGCTTTATTTATTTATCCATCATAAAGATCACAGAAATATTGGGTAAACTGAAAAAGAAAAGAATCCGTGAAATTACTATTCAATCTGAATAAGTAAATTAATTAAGGTAAAGAGGCCAGTATTAATATTGACCTCCTCATAATCCTTTACAGTAGCTAAAAGCTAATATTAGCCAATGCATAATTAAAATGGAACAAACTGTATCTTAAAAATAAAAGTAGAGGCTGAAGCCGATTTTAAAGTTTTTAAAGAAACTGAAGATTTAAAGGGGATTTTTTAAAAAAGTATTAAAGTTACAAACATCTAAAGTCACAGCAACCATCGGCTGAACGAGCTGAACGTTTTGACAAGAACAGCTAAAACAGCTCAAAGTCTACAAAAGATTGAGTGCAAAAATAGTGGGGGGGGGGTGAATGCTGACTCAGCAGTTTGTTCTGTGAACGCTGACTCAGCAGTTTGTTCTGTGAACGCTGACTCAGCAGTTTGTGAACGCTAACTCAGCAGTTTGTTTGTGAACGCTGACTCAGCAGTTTGTTTGTGAATGTTGACTCAGCAGTTTGTTTGTGAACGCTGACTCAGCAGTTTGTTTGCGAACGCTGACTCAGCAGTTTGTTTGCAAACGCTGACTCAGCAGTTTGTTTGTAAACGCTGACTCAGCAGTTTGTTCTGTGAACGCTGACTCAGCGGTTTGTTTGTGAATGTTGACTCAGCATTTTATTGTGAACACTGACTCAGCGGTTTGTTTGTGAACGCTGACTCAGCGGTTTGTTTGTGAACGCTGACTCAGCTGTTTGTTTGTGAACGCTGACTCAGCATTGAGCCAGTTGGGTCACAGGTCTCTGTTGGGTTTTCCAGATCTGTCCCGGTTCTCCTCCTGGAGTTTGGGTCTGCAGCACCGACATGATCCTCAGCATTCCTCCGGACTTTGGTTAGTGTTCCAGCGGTTCTAACGGAACCAGAGTTCTCCTTTCACACCACAATGTTCTGATCGAGATTCAGGTGAAACGTTTCATTCAGACCAAGGGATTCCCACAACTTCAGCTGAACTGGGTTGGAATTGTTTTATTGTAAAAATTTACCATTTGGGCCACCGAAAGGAAGGGGGTGGGGCTTATCTCTAGACACCAAACACCTGTCGAGACCTGATCTCCAGTATAAACAGAATCTGAAAGTCTCAGGACAGGACTGTCCTTGTCTCCTCTGTCCATCTTCTGTAGCTTATACATAGTTGGGTTGCAGAGAGAGAACAGGTCCAGGAGAGAAACCCGGACCTCCCTCTCCCCAACAACATTTTCCATCTCGTTCTGAGGAACCAGGTGTTTCCAGGCCAGAGAAGATAAAAATCCCTCCAGCGACTTCTGGGTCTTCTCTAGGGCCTCCTCAGGGGGACGTGTCTGGATCCACCAGGTGGTATCAGTTGACAGCTCTGTCCCTCTCTTCACCCGAGTGTCCAAGACAAGGCCTTCAGGTCAGACGACATGATTACATCACTCATCGACCTTTGACCTGAGGTGGCCTGGCACAGACTAGCTCCTGGAAATCTGCCTTTGAAATCTAAACAGTCCAGTTTGTAACTTTTCATTTTTCATTTTTTTTATTTTATTTAATTTATTCATTTTATAAAAATAAAAACATAACAAACACATGTATCTTATAAAAGAAAGAAAATATAAAATGAAAGGCAGCAGAAAGAAGAAAATCTTATTATATCTGCCCCTTTTCAAAACAATCAATTCAAACAATAATTATCTATACGTAACAAAAAATGAATAACTCATCTCAATTTTCCAATTTCAACATATTACACATTAAACCACTTCATATATATTTCTTCAACAATTCACTTTTGATCATTTTCTTAAACACAAACATTGACATTGCTTTTTTCACATCACACTCAAAGTCATTCCACAATCCAACTCCCTGGACTGAGGTAGACCGTCCCTTCAAACTAGTTCTGTATTGTGTCTTTACAAATACATCAGTTCCCTTTAGATTGTAACAGCTTGATCTTTTAACAAAATGTGTCTGAATATTTAAGGGTAATGCGTTGTTATGAGCTTTATACATCATCATTAAAATATGGTAATCTACTAAATCATGGAACTTCAGTAATTTCATTTGAAAAAATAATATACTAGATGGATGACAGTAATGTTTTCTTGCAGCTCTTTTCTGTAAAATAAAAATAGGTTTTGTAATAGTTTTACATGCCTTTCCCCAAATATCAATACAATAAATTAAATGTGAAATAATGATTGTGTTATACAACAAATACAACACTTTGTCATTCAATAGGTCCTTGACTTCATATAGTACAGCAATGGATTTAGATATTTTCATTTTTACAGAATCTATATGTTTTCTCCAAGTTAGTTTGTCATCAATGACAACACCCAAGAACTTGACCTCGCTCACTCTACAGATCTCACCACCCTAAATGAAACTTCTGCAGTTGTCTTTTTATTACCAAATATCATATACTGTAATTTTTTTCTAGATTTAATGATAATTTATTTAGTTTAAACCAAGTCTGTATTTTGACAAACTCCTTCTTTATCGATTCCAACATCTGTTTCATATCCTCACCCAAACAAAAGAAAGTAGTATCATCTGCAAAGAGGATACATCTGAGGAGTCCCGACACATTAACCAAATCATTGACATATAAAATAAACAACTTAGGTCCAATTACAGAGCCTTGTGGAACTCCGCATGTAATATTACAAAAAATATTTTTAGTCTGAGCATCCATCTGTTCTTTTTTCTGTGGTTTTGATCCAGATGGTACTGGTCTGGTTTCCTCAGCCAACATCTTTTTTGTGTCTGTCAGTTCTGTCCTGGGACGGATTCTCAGGGGTTCGGGTTTTGGCGGTACCAGGTGATGTCTCGTTCGCAGTCGATCACGGAGTTTACCTGACCGACCCTCAGGTGCCACCCCCTCATGTCCAGTGTGTGTGTGTTCGTCCTCGTCCTCTCGTGCTGCTGTGACGTTGTCCTGCTCACGTTTCCAGGGTCAGGTCCGAGACATTGTCTACAGGGGAACCAGGGAGCAGATCCAACAAGCCGTGATGCATGATGGGAAAGTCCCGCTGGTTAGAGCATCTTTTGATCGATAGACAGCTCAAATGTGCACCGATCAAAAATACCTGAAGCTGAACCGTTGGTGTGTTTTTGTTCTGCAGGTTTCGGGTCCGGTCTTCTTCTGCAGGACCGTTTCAGAGAAACTGCTGCAGACTCACGTCAGCCCTCCTCTGGACGGCTGCACCTACCTGGGTTTGGACTCTGGAGCTCCACCCCTCCAGGTACCTGCCTGTCTCTCTCTCAGATTCACTTTGTGGTTTCAGAACCAAGAGAACAACCCAAACGGGTCGGAACAACGTCACATAAAATCCTCGTTGTCAGGTGTTTTGAACACACCTTCGTCGTCCTCAGATCTCGCTCTTCCTGGACCTGTTGAAGTGTCTCTGCTCAGACCTGACCCAGGATCAGTTTGTGGGCGAGGACAGAGCCGGCTGCAGTTCTGTGTCCGGACCCAACGGGGCGACGGTGAGGAGCGGCAGGTCGGAGCTGTGGAGGATTCTGAGAGGAGCGCCGCTCTCACTGGGTCAGCATGTCTTCGCCTTAATCCACTTCCTGTTTCCTGCTTGTGTCAAAATTTTGCTAACAGACGAACAATTGCACACACGAAGTCAGTGTCTGACGTTGGGTGATAAAAACTGATCAGAACTGTCAGTTGATGGTTGTTTTTATCTTTGAATTAAACATGTTTTTCTTCAGAAGCAGGCTCATGAAACTGAACTCAGGTGGGTCTTTGTCCCCATCACAGCGTACGTCCCCAACGGTCGCTATGACTACCTGACTCTGTCCGGGAAGCAGCACGTCCACCGTCTGACCCGCAACTGGATGGAAAGAAGCACTCTGTCTCATGTCCAGGTGACACGTCTCACTCTCCATCTTCATCCAGCTGATGTTCAAACTGACTCGCAGTCATCTCGCAGTTTAAAGGACAAGTTCAGATCGCATGAACTTCAGTGGTAAAGTTATAAATAATCAATATCTTACCTGTTGTGCAAGAGTAGCTTCTTTAGCGAGCTCAGCTTGGAGAGTTTCTGTCTGACAGGACCGAGGAGCTAACGGTTAGCACCACCATGTTCATAACGTGTCTCAGTTCTCAAGTCCAGCCACTCCTGGACCAGAGACAACATCAGAAGTGTCTTACCTGTTGAAGAGACAAACATCAGAAGTGTCTTAACCTGTTGAAGAGACAAACATCAGAAGTGTCTTACCTGTTGAAGAGACAAACATCAGAAGTGTCTTACCTGTTGAAGAGACAAACATAAGAAGTGTCTTAACCTGTTGCAAGAGACAAATATCGGAAGCGTCTTACCTGTTGAAGAGACAAACATCAGAAGTGTCTTAACCTGTTGAAGAGACAAACATCAGAAGTGTCTTAACCTGTTGAAGAGACAAACATCAGAAGTGTCTTACCTGTTGAAGAAACAAACATCAGAAGTGTCTTACCTGTTGAAGAGACAAACATCAGAAGTGTCTTAACCTGTTGCAAGAGACAAATATCGGAAGCGTCTTACCTGTTGAGGAGACAAATATCGGAAGTGTCTTACCTGTTGAGGAGACAAATATCAGAAGCATCTCACCTGTTGTGGTGACAAACATTGGAAGCGTCTTACCTGTTGAGGAGACAAATATCGGAAGTGTCTTACCTGTTGAGGAGACAAATATCGGAAGTGTCTTTACCTGTTGAGACAAATATCAGAAGTGTCTTACCTGCTGAAGAGACAAATATCAGAAGTGTCTTACCTGCTGAAGAGACAAATATCGGAAGTGTCTTAACCTGTTGAGGAGACAAATATCGGAAGTGTCTTAACCTGTTGAGGAGACAAATATCGGAAGCGTCTTACCTGTTGTGGTGACAAACATTGGAAGCGTCTTACCTGTTGAGGAGACAAATATCGGAAGTCTCTTACCTGTTGAGACAAATATCGGAAGTGTCTTAACCTGTTGAGACGAATATCGGAAGCGTCTTACCTGTTGTGGTGACAAACATTGGAAGCGTCTTACCTGTTGACCATTGATGGTTCAACGTCCTCTTTTCACATGAAAGGTAATTTTCAAGTCATTTGTAAATCAAGGTCCCATAGTCTGGAGGAAGAGTGGAGAAGTCCAGAATCCACGTTACTTGAAGTCCAGAGTGAAGTCAAAGTCAAAGTCAACTTTATTGTCAGAACTGCAATATGTACAGGACATACACAGGACCGAAATTGCGTTTCTCTCAGTCCCTCGGTGCAACAGTAACCATCTAAACACTAAACACTAAAACATTTAATAAACATAAGCATAAAATAGTAAAAAAGTGTAATACTGTCCTGAGTTTTTTCATAATAGTATAAAAGTATGAAAATTTACACCAACACTGAAACACCAAACACCCAATGAACATAAGCATAAAATGAAATAATAAAAGTGTAATACTGTCCTGAGTTTTTGCATAGTACAGTAGTATGAAAAGTATAAAAACGTAAATCTATAAAATAAACTGAAGTTTCTAGCGTTGACATTTGCAAAGAGTGGCACAGCAGCATATAAGTTGATGTACACAGTATATGTATGAGGTAGTTGATGCCGGTATAGAGGCAAAGTGGCATATGAAGTAAGGCACATAAGGCACATTTGGCATCCTTAGATAAGGCTAGTCAGAGAATGCTGTATATGTATCTGCAGTAGTGTAGACAAAAGTAGTGTAAATGTAAACAGTAGTAATAAATGTAAAGCAGTAGTAATAAATGTAAACAGTATTAATAAATGTAAACAGTGAATGTAAACAGTAGTATGACTATAGGCAGTAATGTAATACAAACATTAGTGCAAATATGAGAAGTAGTGCAAACTGAATGAACACATGACCGAGAGTTCAGTGAACAACCCGTTTGATGACACAGAGTCCAGTGTTAAAAACTTTGTTGAGTGGCAATGTGTGAGAAAGTTTTTTGTGTTAAGGCAGTTCAAATGGGAGGGGGGGCAGAGCAGGCAGAGTGTTTAGCATTCTGACTGCCTGATGAACAGAGCTGTCTCTCAGTCTGCTGGTTCGAGCCTGGAGACTCCTCAGTCTCCTCCCTGATGGCAGCAGTCTGAAGCAGCTGTGTAGTGGGTGTGTGGGATCACCTGCCATGCGGTGGGCTTTCCGAGTGAGGCGTTTGCTGTGTAAGTCCTGCAGTGAGGGCAAGGAGGTGCCGACGATCTTCTCAGCTGCTCTCACGATGCGCTGGAGGCTCTTGCGGCAGGATGCAGTGCATGCACCAAACCACACAGTGATGCAGCTGGTCAGGACACTTTCTATGGCACCTCTGTAGAAGGTGCACATGATGGAGGTTGAAGCTCCAGCCCTTTTCAGCTTGCGGAGAAAGTAGAGACGCTGGTGAGCCTTCTTCGCCAGTGCTGCAGTGTTCCTGCTCCAGGACAGGTCCTTTGAGACGTGCACTCCCAGGAACTTGGTGCTGTCCACTCTCTCCACTGCGGTGCTGTTGATGGTCAGAGGGGCATGTTGTGCATCCCTCTTCCTGAAGTCCACAACAATCTCCTTTGTCTTCTCCACGTTGAGAGTGAGATTGTTGTGTCCGCACCACAAGGCCAAGCGGCTCACCTCGTTCCTGTAGTCCGTCTCATCGTTGTTGCTGATGAGACCTACCACTGTTGTGTCGTCCGCAAACTTGATGAAGTGGTTGGAGCTGTACGATGGTGTGCAGTCGTGTGTTAGCAGGGTGAATAGAAGGGGGCTCAGCACACATCCTTGTGGGGCCCCTGTGTTCAATGTGATGGTGCTAGATGTGTTACTCCCGATCCGTACTGTCTGTGGTCTCCCGGTCAGGAAGTCTAGCAGCCAGTTACACATTGAGGTGTTCAGCCCCAGACTGTCCAGTTTATGGATGAGCTGTTGGGGGATGATGGTGTTGAATGCCGAGCTGAAGTCGATGAACAGCATTCTAACATAAGAGTCCTTCGTGTCCAGATGTGTGAGAGCTGTGTGGAGGGCAGAGGAGATGGCATCGTCGGTTGAGCGATTAGGTCGGTATGCAAATTGGAAGGGATCCAGGGAGGCAGGGAGGACAGATGTGATGCTTTTCATGACTAGCCGTTCAAAGCAAGTTTCCACAGTCAGTGATGGTTTGGGTCCATGTCTTCTGCTGGTGCTGGTCCACTGGGTTTTATGATGTCCACAGACCACGCAGCATCTACAAGGACATTTTAGATCACTTCATGCTTCCTTCTGCTGAGGACTTGGCAGATCTTCTTAAAACACGTTCATGTTCTGACAAACATAGTTTTAAAAATGTTTTAACATCTGCTTAACATCAAACGGTTATGTCATCAGAGATCTTGAGAAACTCTGGCCGAACACGATCCCAGATGATCCAGAAGAGCTTTGTTCTACTGCTGCTGGTGACCAAACCCTTAATTAGGAAAATACATTAGTGTAAATTTTTATAAAATGTTCTTCACATAAACTGTCATATAAATCTTGGAGGCACAGAGATCTACTTAAGACTTAGCTGCAGTGAAACGAGCTGTTAGCACCTCAGTCCTGTTACAGAGTTAAAGCAGCTGTCTACAACAGGTAAAATGTTTATTATTAATAGCTTTAACACAGAAGCTCGCTTCATAGTAGCTGAACTTCTAAAACTCTGTTTATTCCCTGCAGACTGAGAGCCGGCTGAGCGACGGGGCTCGACTCATCAACAGCGTTCTGGAGGGAGACGTTTCCGTTGCAACTGGAGCGGTGGTGCAACACTGCCACTTACAGGTCAGAGGAGGAAAACAGTGTTAAACTACCGTATTTTCTGGACTATAAGTTGCTCCGGAGTATAGGTCGCATCAGTCAAAAAAATGCCTCATGAGGAGGAAAAAAACAATAAAGTCGCTTCGGAGTACAAGTCGCATTTATTTAGACAAGAACAGACATTTAATGTGAAATAACAATAACACACATAACAGACCTGGAATCCTGATCATGATTACAAAACAAGCCAACAAGTCCAAAAAGCAAGTTCCCGGTAAATTCACCAGTCTCATTCCACATCACTTTTGGGGGCATTTTACATGTGTTAAGTTTTTCTCAGTTGTCTCATAGTGAATGTTTTTGGTTTTTGGGGGGTTAGTGGTAGAGGAACAACAGTTGTCAAAAGCCTAGAGGGGCCTCTCGCAGCTGCAAATGTTAATGTTTACTCTTTGGTTCACGTCAGTATAAATCAGCGCTTCTCAATTATTTTCTGTTAAGCCCCCCCACAGGAAGAAGAATCCGGTCCGCGCCCCCCTACTCTCCGCTGCGACTATAAATACGGTGGCTGTAATAACCTCGCACATACCAAAAGAGGGTTAAAAAGAAAAAGGTTTATTATACGTCCACTGTAGTATAATTTGTATATAAAATTGTGATTCTCAATTCAAGTCCTCAGGCCTCCCTGCTCTGAATGTTTTAGATGTGCCTATTCCAGAACAGATGATCCACATGATTGCATGACCTCTTCTGCAGCCACCAAGTCCTGCAGAAGCAGGTGTGCAGAGGTAAAGTGGCATATGCAATAAGGCTAGTAAAAAGAATATACAGTATATATCAGCAGTAGTGTAGATATAAAAAGTAGTGTAAAAGTAGTGCAATTTGTCCTCATTACTCACAACTTCTTCTTGGACCTGCTCCCCCAAGTGGGACAGGTGCCTGGAAGAGGACCAGACTTAGCTTTTTTAGGTTATTCTACCTGGATTATTGAGCAGCATGCATCAGGGTGTCTCTGGAAAAGTTCAGAGTTCAGTCACACACTTCTACTGGAGGTGATGTGGTGGATTTCCCTGAGTTCAGTCACACACTTCTACTGGAGGTGATGTGGTGGATTTCCCTGAAGAACACAAAGAGGTAAAAAAGAAAGAGTTAATAAGATTATAACTTTAAATTAAAAAATTATATAGATGATAATATTAATAAGACAACAATACCTCTTCTTGAACGTTTGTTATGAGGTGGTTAAATCGCTCGGTCATCATCATCATCAGAGCTCCAGGGCTTGTTGACATCAGTTTTATTTTTTTCATAAAGTGATGAACTTTGTTACTTTCAGTTCTGGAGCGGAGCTTCAAAACAGTCTGAAGTGTTGACATGATGGATGTTGTGGCGGAGCTCACGAACTTTAAAGCCTGCACATCAACCCAGAGCTTTAAAAACTTCTACAGCTGCGACTGTGATCTGGACCGTTCTGATTTACCTCATGGAAGTTTAAATGCTGCTGTTAGCGGTGTTGCAACAAGCTGCTTTTCTTGCTTTTAGAAGAGACGTTCACGTTGGGATGAAGTTGTTTCAAGTCCGTTAACAAGACGTGTTGAAAAAAAAGAACGTGTTGCAGCTGCAGATCTCGTTTGTTCTCTCGTGGCGGAGCGCTCCGCGCCTCTGCATGTCTGCACCAGTCTGCATGAAACAACGTCCTGAAACAACAGCTTTGGACTTGCGCTCGTCTTTTTAAACAAGGAAGCCATAACTTTCCCAAACAAGACAACGCAGCGAGAAGCTAATGCTACGCGTGCTACAGATAATAGCGCCGTGCTGAAACACGCCTAGGAATTTTAGTTCCGCGGCGCAATAAGAAAATTCAAAACTGGGTCACAAGAGCCCGGGCCCCCCCTGGCATCGCACTGCGCCCCCCCAGGGGGGCGCGCCCCACTATTTGAGAAACGCTGGTATAAATGAACCTTTAGCACATCAGTCAAAAATTGCATCATGAAGAGGGAAAAAAACCCGTAAATAAGACACTTCCGACTATAAGTCACAGCCAAACTATGGGGGGGGGGGGGAGTGCAGCTTATAGTCTGGAAAATATGGTATTCACTCAGTCCAGCGTTCATTACATGATGATTCCAAAAGTGGATCTTTGTTGTAGTTTTTATGAACTGCACCAGGTTCGAGAACTGAGAGGAAAATCAGCCGAAGTCAAAATAAATAAACTTCAGAAAGTGTACAGATCTGTTGAGTCACAAAATAAAATCAAAGGAAAACTTCAGCAAACTGAATCAGGAGATGGACAAAACTGTAAAGATACATTTTTATTTATGGAGAAAGTTTTATTTGATTTTTTTATTCATTTATTTATTATTAAAAAATTGGTAAATTTAAGCAACAGAAACCAGAAATAATATCTCCGTATTTGTTGACAGAAATAAAGATAAATGATTTATATCTGATTAAAAAGTCTAAACTTGTGATTTATTTGAATTAAAAAAGTAAAATAAAAAAAATAAATTTTAATGCAGCACATTTTTAAATTTGGTTGTTGTTTAACAGCGACTCGATTTTTATATTTTTGATCATGAGACGATAACAGTGAGCGGTTAAACCCAGTCCTGTATGATCTGCAGCTCAGGCTTCAGAACCATCATCAGAGTTTAAACGGGTCACAGGAAGTCGGACTGTCCATGACTGAGCTGCTGTTTCAGAACTTTAACTCTTTTTACACGAACACAGCCGAACGTGGAGGATTCCACTGATCTTCACAGAACTGACAGGCGATGATGTCACTCCAAGCTCTGAAAGATCTAAAATGTTTAAATCTTTTATAATAACTCGACTGGACGGATACTTTAGGTTCTGTCTTCATCCACTCAGTGTGTCACCGCTGTAGGATGGATGATGTCACAGGTGTGGTTGCCATGGTGATCAGAGCTACTGTTTGGATCGGGTTAGTTTATTGTCAAACATGTCGAGTTATGTTGGAGTTTGAGCGGCGGCTGCTGCTGAAATGTTTCATTTTTTGTAAAAATCCAGAAAGGAGCTGTTTTTATTTTGTGTTAAAAGTTCATTTTTAGATTGTTATTGTTTTAAAGTAATGTGTAAAAATGTCCTCTGGTGTTCCTCAGGGTCCTCTGGACGTCCCGTCTGGTTGTCTGCTGTCGGGTCTCGAGGCGTCCGTGTCGCCGTGTGTCAGGCAGCTGGCGCTCAGCAATGACATCATAATCCAGGGACACCGAATCGAGCTGGGGGAGCTGAAGTTGAACGTGTACACGGTTGTAGGCGTGCACGACGACCTGCAGGTAAAACACCCTGCAGCCGGTTGTCATGGAAACGCGATGCCACAGAAAGCTCAAACTACAGTCGTTTTATTTTATTTAGTTTTATGGGTTTCTGCTTTTTTTCTGTCTGACTGAAACAAAACATGAAGAAACAAAAATAAAATCTGAACAAAGAATTGATTTACTCGTCTCGATCAAACTGTTCAGTTTGACTGAAAATCTTTTTCCTGCACTTAAGAGCAAATTTCTATGTTTCCACCATGAACGACCCGGTTCAGTTCTTCAGGGTTCTGTTTCAGCTCAATGTAAAATGATCTTCATCATGATGCATTCACTGCACTCTGAAAAACTGGGAAACTGGAAAGAAGTAGCTTTAAATTCAAGAAGTTAGATGTTCTACGGAAAACGAATTTACTGTTCGTCCCAACGAGAGTATTTCTTTAATTTATGACGATTTTACTCTTTCACCAGAACCAGATCCATCCATCCATTTTCTTTTCCCGCTTCTTCCGGTTCGGGTCGGGGGGACAGAACCGGATTTCACTGTTGAATAAAGTAACAGGTTCCTTAAAGGTGTTGTGACATGATGCTAAAACATAGACATCTTTAGAAAGAGAAGCTACTCAGCTTTGATTTTTTTTGTACACAGATGCATCGAATAATTAATATATAAAAGTAGTTTTTAATAAAATAGTTCTCTTCAGAGCGTCACAGTTTTCGGGTGGAGAACGGAGGGGTCAAACGCCGACGCATTTTCATGACGCAATGGCTAGAACGCACCTTGTAAATAACAAATAGCAGTGAATATATAAACCGAGGAATTTAGCAATTTAAGTGAAGATTTGAGCGATTTGTCTTCAGTTTGGGAAGCCGAAGTTAGTTTGCGTGATGAACAACAAACAGCTGGTTCTAATGTAGGTCTGCAGCTGTATTTATTTGAGCCTTACCGTTCAGAAGCGAGGGAGCTCCGAGGGGGACAGCTTTGTTTTGTCCATTCTTGACAAAGTTTTTCATCTTTTGGGAAAGTGAAAAGGCTCACTTGTTCACTGGCGATGTTAGAACACCCAAATGCGACACAACGTACCGGCATTTTTCAAGTTATACAAAAAAAAAGGCGATCTTCAACACAATGACACTGCGTGCTAATAGCAACCCGCAGTCTCAACTTCTAGTCCCTACGTCACAGACGTCGCATGCGTAAGTACCCGGATGTCCCGTGACGAAACACGGCGCCAATTTTAAAATCACTTTTGAAACAAATTTTCATTGATTTATCATTTTCCTTTTAAAAACGAACATAGTTGAATGATACAACATATATATGTTGTGCCACTTTATGCATACAGTATTTTCTGCACTATAGGTCGCACCTTTATATAAGTTGCTTTGTCCAATTATTGTCAATAAATTGGAAAAATCCATAAACAGGTCGCACCTTTATATAAGTCGCATCTATTATGCGTCATCGCTACGCGACGCGTCAGCGCGTCATTTGCCCTGCTGAAAATGACGACCACAGAAGCATGCACGGAAGGACTTTTCACAAGATTAACACGGTAAAAACAATTATTTGTCTGCTGAAAATTATAGCAAACATGTGTCTTAGCTTAACCGTTCCTTAATAAATTCACGTAATGGTCAAATCTGCTGGATTTAAATTTTTTCGCTTTGAAAAAGTACAAGGAAAAACAACTAAGCTAACCGCAACACATTTACGTCTATAAAACATCAAATTTTATCTCAAATAACTCCAACAGCTAACAGTTTGTAAATGTACATCTAGTGATTACTTTCTGTAAGTTTGAAAAAAAATCTGATGTGTGGTTTATGAGCTATTTTCTCAAACGTACAAGGAAAAATCAACGAAGCTAACGGCGACACATTTACGTCTATAAAACATTGAATTTTATCTCAAACATCTCATAAAGCACATATACGTCTATAAAACATTGAATTTTATCTCAAACATCTCATAAAGCTAATCAGTTGTAAATATCCATCTAGTGATTACGCTCTGTAAGTTTGATCAAAATCTGTCCTGTGGTTCTTGACCTATTTTGCTAACAAACACTGAGCTAACAGCGAAGTAGCTAGTTCATACCTCCAGAGCAGGAGGCCGGGCTGCGACAGACTGAGTCCGTCCAGAGGAGGCTCTCGTCGGACACATGAGGTGGGAACGGTTGTGTACCCTAGCGGACAAAGGTGGTACTGCACCATTTTTGCCAAAATGGAAAAACGGTCATATCTGAGCCAAAAATTAGTCTAAAAATATGGGGGGAAATCCATAAACAAGTCTCACCTCTCTATAAGTCGCAGGGCATGCAAATTAGGCAAAAAGGTGCGACTTATAGTCCGGAAAATACGGTAGTTCCAACATCATGTCACAATACTTTTAAAAGCAACAAAAAGGAGATTTACAGAGCAGACCAGGAAAACGTTTGAGACAGAAAATACTTAAAAACATGGAGGTGACCATGATGATGATGATGGTGACTTCCTCCTCAGGCCTCCTCTGACGACAGCACCTCCTCCTTCCTGAACCAGCGCTGGAGCGTTTTCTTCAGCTCCACAGGAGTCCAGTAAGACTTTAACACACAGATCAGCTCCTTCGTCTGGCGTCAACAAGACAAACAAACAAATAAATAAAACGTGTAAACGCTGGGTCATATCGACACGGTTCAGCTCGCAGACCAGAACCAGAACTAAGATTTGCTCCTTCCTCCTCTCAGGCCGGAGGAACTGTGGGTCCGAGGCGAACAGCGGTCCCTCCTGGAGGCCAGACTCTTCCCGGTCCTCCACCCCAGAGGAGGCGCTGTTGGTCTGGAGGGAGGAGTGAACTGGCTGCTGGGGGGACCGGGGTGTCTGAGGAGGTGGAGGGAGGCGTGGAGACTCTCTCTGAGGGAGGTGCTGTCGCTCACTCACCAGGAGGCAGAGCTCCAGTGGAGGGAGGAGCTTCTGTTCCTAGCGGGGAGGAGAAGGGTGACGGACGCCCTGCGGAGTCGCACCGACACCTGCCTGCTGCCTTGCTTTAGGGCAGCGGTCCTGGGAGGCCAGCAGGAGGCGCTGCTGGAGACTTTGGACAGTAGTGAGTCTCTGCTAACTTCTTCTTGTTTTTATTTGATCTAAAATGAACTCTACCTGCGCTGCCCCCTGTGGGCTGTAAAGTGAAACTACATGTTCAACATGTATGTTGAACATGTAGACGGTGGCACAGTGGTAATGGCAGTCTTCCCCCGATCGGAAGGTTGGAGGTTCAAATCCCGGTTCCCCCCACCATGTGTCGTTGTGTCCCTGGGCAAGACACTTAACCCCGAGTTGCTCCCGGTAGGACTGGAAAGCGCCTTGCATGGCAGTCTGCCGCTACCGGTGTATGAATGGGTGGATGGTTGGTATTGTAAAGTGCTTTGGGGCCCCTCATAGGGGGTTGGAAAGCGCTATATAAATAAGCTCCATTTACCATTTACATGTTTACAAAACAAACCAAAAAACAACAACAATAATTTTAAATTGTCAGTCTGGAGGTGGAGAAACATCTAGTGGCAACTAATTACATGAAGCTCTTTATGTGTTTATCAGAAACTAAATCTGAAACGAATAAAATCTTGTTTACCGGTAGTTGCAGCGGGGAGTGGAGAGCAGGGGGCGGATCTTCGTGTGGAGATGGGCGTGGCTGCTCGCTGTCTCTCCTGCATAGCTGATGTGTTGGTGTGCATGGCGGCGGGGAAGGGGGGTTTGAGAAGTGGACCGGCTTCAAACGAGGCCTGGCGCGCCGCCTACATCCTGTTAGAGGAGGGTCACCTGAGGGGCGGAGTCTATGCTCTCGCCTCTCAGAGACAGCGCTGGCTGAGCAGGTGAGCGTCTCGCTTCACGATGTTACGTTGTTGGGTCGGCGCTGACCCGTGTCATGGCCTCCTGCAGGCCGGACCTGCTGGTGCGAGCGGCGCGACACTACGAAGGTGCAGGACAGGTGCTGCTCCGGCAGGCTGTGATGTCATCGCAGAGGTTCGTCTGCGTTGGGCGAGGGGTGATGCCACCGGTTGGGGAGTGGCAAGAAGTGGAGTGTCCGGCTCGACTGGACCTGGCAGGTGAGGAACACTTTTAAATTACCGTATTTTTTGGCCTATAAGTCACAGTTTTTTTAAACTAATTTTCATGCCCTGCGGCTTATGGGGCGAAGTGACATATTTAGGGATTTTTTCCCATATTTTTAGACCAATTTTTGGCTGAGATATGACCGTTCCATTCATTCTGATGAAAAAAATAGAGCAGTACCACTTTCGGCCTCTAGGGTCCACCAACCGTTCCCAGCTCATGTGTCCGACAGAAGCCTCCTCTGCTCGGACTCACTCTGTTGCAGCACGGCCTCCTGCTCTCTGGAGCTCTGAACTACTGTTACCTTGTTAGCAAAATAGCTCATGAACCACAGGACAGATTTTGATGAAACTTACAGAAAGTAATCACTGGATGGACATTTACAAGAAGTTATCTTTAGGAGATGTTTGAGCGAAAATTCGATTTATTTATAATTTATTTTCGCAGCGCGCGCGACCGTTTGGAAGACGTCAAAGCGAAACAATTTAAATCAGCTGATTTGACCATTAGGTGAATTTATTAAGGAACGGTTAAGCTCAGACACATCTTTGCTATAACTTTCAGCAAACAAATAATTGTTTTTAAGTGTTAATTTTGTTAAAGTCCTACCGTGCACGCTCCTGTGGCCATTTGCGCTGACGCGTAACATACGCGACACGTCAGCGGTGACGCATAATAGATGCGACTTATAGGGCGAAGTGACATATTTATGGATTTTTCCACTTTCTTGGACATAATTGGACTGATGCGACTTATAGGGCGGAAAGTACGGTACTTTTCTTTGATCACACCTGAACACGTCTCCAGTAAAGGTGTTTGTGTTTCAGGTGGTTGGAGCGACACTCCGCCCATCGCCTTCGAGCATGGCGGCTCCGTGACCAACGTGGCGGTGAAGGTTGACGGGAAACGTCCAATCGGGGCCAGAGCCCGACGCATCCTGAAGCCCCGCCTCCTGCTGGTTAGCTGCAGCAAAGGGCGGGACAGTGGGGTTTCCACGGAGACGGTGTGTGAGAGCCTGGACGACCTGAGGGACCACTGTCAGCCTCACGCTCCTGGTACCGGACCGACAGGTTGCTGGGTAAACGGATCCAACTAGGAGAACCTCTGAGAGTGTGTGTGTGTGTGTGTGTCCTGCAGGAGCTCTGCTGAAGGCGGTGTGTGTCTGCGGCGGCCTGGTGTCTCTGTCCTCCCAGGATCCTCTGGACCATCAGCTGATGCAGAGATGGGGTGGAGGGGTGGAGCTTCACAGCTGGTCAGAGCTGCCGACCGGATCTGGACTGGGTCAGAACCTGACAGAACCACACAACCACTCAGCGAACACTGCAGAACACCATCCATGTTTGAAACGTCTGAGCTGCAGCTGGAGGAACCTTGAGAACCTGTGGCTTCTTGTTGTGCAGGAACCAGCAGCATCCTGGCAGGAGCTCTGCTGGCCGCGCTCTACAGGTGCACGGGTCGGACCTACGACACGGACGCCCTGATCCACGGAGTCCTGCACCTGGAGCAGATTCTCACCACAGGTCTGTTGGTGCCTCCTCCACCTTCATCCTCCTCCATCCTCCTTCAACCTCCTCCATCCTTCACCTTCTCCTTCAACCTCCTCCTCCTTCATCCTCCTCCTTCATCCTACACCTTCTTCATCCTATTCCTCCTTCATTCATTCATTCAAGTTTATTTGAACAAGGACAGCACAATAAACAATGTTACATGTTAAAAACGAAGCAACCGTTGTCTTGTACACAGGATTTCTAGCCATAGGCTAATTTGCAAACCCAGTCCTTGGTTGGACTTTTATATAAAAACAGCTAAATTAAAATTAAAATTTAATTAAGATTAAACAGTTCCCTATATAAAAACATCTAAAAAAAATAAAAATTTAATGAAGTTTAAATGGCTTACAGTTCCCTCACACACTAGCCTGGTTGAAACCATACCCTGTCCTTCACTTCGCTTCAGACAAGGGTCTGGGACCTGTCCATTGACAAACGATTCTTGCTGGAGGCGTGGGCTCTGCTGATGGCTGCTCCCCTGTGGTCTTCTGAACTTGACTTCAGCTCCGCCTCCTGCTGAATTTTCTCTCGCTCCGTTGTATATTCTGTGTTTATAATATATGATAATAAAACGTCCTAATAAAATAAAACCATGGAGCGCTGGTCCAACACACCAGAAGACCAGGAAATCTGATGGGACTCGGGCAGCAACTTAAAACCTGACTTTAATTCTCTCGTGACAACCTGAGACGTTTCCTTGTTCAGCGGAGGGAGAGGAGGAGGAGGGAGCGAACACTTGACTTTTGGGAAAAAAACAAAAGAAAACTCAAGATAAGGGATTAAGAAGGGGAAATTAATAAATTTGTGTCACATATAAAACAGTCATGCATCGCTTTGAATGAGAACATGCGGCTGCGAGCTGGCTGCGCGCTGGGACAGGTGGGGGCATTTCCGTGTTCAGCGGAGGGAGAGGAGGAGAAGGAGGAGGAGGAGGGAGCGAACACTTGACTTTTGGCCAAAAAAACAAAAGAAAACTCCAGATAAGGGATTAAGAAGGGGAAATTAATACATTTTGTGTCATTTATACAACAGTCCTCGATGCAGGACTCCTGCATCGCTTTGAATGAGAACATGCGCTGCGAGCTGGCTGCGCTGGGACAGGTGGGGGCGTAGGTTAGGGGCCAAAAACTCCGCCCCTTCTGTTCTCTGATTGGTCCGAACAAAAATCTACCGGAGAAATGGTTGTTAATGGGAGAAGTCCCAGACTGTGCAGTGAAGGGAAATGAGAATTGAGCGGAGCTGTGCAGGAGGGCGAGGGCCAGGCTACTCACACACACACAGCTGCTCCTCTGTCCCTATAGGATTCAGTGTTCACAGATTTGGTTTTGTTTCATCCTACACCTTCTCCTTCATCATCCTCCTCCTTTATCATACACCTCCTCCTTCATTGTACATCTTCTTCATCCTACACCTCCTTCATCCTACACCTCCTTCATCCTACACCTTCTTCTTCATCCTCCTCCTTCATCCTACACCTTCTCCTTCATCCTCCTCCTCCTTCATCCTACACCTTCCCCTTCATCATCCTCCTCCTTTATCATACACCTCCTCCTTCATTGTACATCTTCTTCATCCTACACCTCCTTCATCCTACACCTTCTTCTTCATCCTACACCTTCTCCTTCATCCTACACCTTCTTCTTCATCCTCCTCCTTCATCCTACACCTTCTCCTTCATCCTCCTCCTCCTTCATCCTACACCTTCTCCTTCATCCTCCTCCTTTATTCTACACCTTCTCTTTCATCCTCCTACTTTATTCTACACCTTCTCTTTCATCCTCCTCCTACTTTATTCTACACCTTCTCCTTCATCCTCCTCCTTTATTCTACACCTTCTCTTTCATCCTCCTTTATCCTACACCTCGTTAATCCTCCTTCTCCTTCATCCTACACCTTCTCCTTCATCCTCCTCCTTCTTCATCCTACACCTTCTCCTTCATCCTACACCTCCTTCATCCTCCTTTATTCTACACCTTCTCCTTCATCCTCCTCCTTTATCCTACACCTTCCCCTTCATCCTCCTCCTTTATCCTACACCTTCTCCTTCATCATCCTCCTCCTTTATCCTACACCTTCTCCTTCATCCTACACCTTCTCCTTCATCATCCTCCTCCTTTATCCTACACCTTCTCCTTCATCCTACACCTTCTCCTTCATCATCCTCCTCCTTCATCCTACACCTTCTCCTTCATCATCCTCCTCCTTTATCCTACACCTTCTCCTTCATCCTACACCTTCTCCTTCATCATCCTCCTCCTTCATCCTACACCTTCTCCTTCATCATCCTCCTCCTTTATCCTACACCTTCTCCTTCATCCTACACCTTCTCCTTCATCATCCTCCTCCTTTATCCTACACCTTCTCCTTCATCCTACACCTTCTCCTTCATCATCCTCCTCCTTCATCCTACACCTTCTCCTTCATCATCCTCCTCCTTTATCCTACACCTTCTCCTTCATCCTACACCTTCTCCTTCATCATCCTCCTCCTTTATCCTACACCTTCTCCTTTATCCTACACCTTCTCCTTCATCATCCTCCTCCTTTATCCTACACCTTCTCCTTCATCCTCCTCTTTTATCCTACACCAGCTCCTTCATCCTACGCCTTCTTCATCCTCCTCCTCCTCCTTTATCCTAATCCTACACCTTCTCCTTCATCCTCCAACCTTCATCCTACATCTTCTCCTTCATCCTCCTCCTCCTTTATCCTACACCTTCTCCTTCATCCTCCAACCTTCATCCTACACCTTCTCCTTCATCCTCCTCCTCTTTCATCCTACTACACCTCCTCCTTCATCCTCCTCCTCCTTTATCCTAATCCTATGCCTTCTCCTTCATCATCCTCCTCCTTTATCCTACACCTTCTCCTTCATCCTACACCTTCTCCTTCATCATCCTCCTCCTTTATCCTACACCTTCTCCTTCATCATCCTCCTCCTTTATCCTACACCTTCTCCTTAATCCTCCTCTTTTATCCTACACCAGCTCCTTCATCCTACGCCTTCTTCATCCTCCTCCTTTATCCTACAACTTCTCCTTCATCATCCTCCTCCTTTATCCTACACCTTCTCCTTCATCCTCCTCTTTTATTCTACACCATCTCCTTCATCCTCCTCTTCCTTTATCCTACACCTTCTCCTTCATCCTCCTCTTTTATCCTACACCTTCTCCTTCATCCTCCTCTTTTATCCTACACCTTCTCCTTCATCCTCCTCCTCCTTTATCCTACACCTTCTTCTTCATCCTCCTCTTTTATCCTACACCTTCTCCTTCATCATCCTCCTCCTTTATCCTACACCTTCTCCTTCATCCTCCTCTTTTATTCTACACCATCTCCTTCATCCTCCTCTTCCTTTATCCTACACCTTCTCCTTCATCATCCTCCTCCTTTATCCTACACCTTCTCCTTCATCCTCCTCTTTTATCCTACACCTTCTCCTTCATCCTCCTCCTCTGCCTTAATCCTTCTCCTCGTCCATCCTCCCACCACCCCTTCTCCTTCATTCTCCTCCTCCTACTTCTTCTGCAGGTGGCGGCTGGCAGGACCAGGTGGGTGGTCTTGTGGGCGGAGTTAAAGTGGGTCGTTCCCGAGCAGTTCTGCCCCTACAGGTGGAGGTGGAGCGTCTGAGTCCTCCTGAGGAGTTCCTGGTGTCTCTGCAGCAGCACCTCCTGCTGGTTTACACCGGGAAAACACGTCTGGCCCGGAACCTGCTGCAGGTCCGTTGCTGTTTTTGAAAGATTTCCCTCAGAGAAGATGCTCCACTCCTCTCTACAAACAGAACCTGTTTTTACGTCAGCGCTAAATGGCGGCATGTGAAATGATGTCGTCCGTTTGGATCAGAACCACCTGATGTTTTTCTTTTCTGCAGGACGTGGTCCGCAGCTGGTACAGCCGTCTGCCGTCGATGGTTCTGAACGTGCAGCAGCTCGTGTCCAACTCTGAGGAGTGTGCCAGAGCGTGTTCAGAGGGTGGGTTAGAACCAGAACCGGCAGCTCGGACCTAGTTACAACTGGACCTTCAACACAAACTGAATTAAAAACAACAGGAAGTTGATTCCTGTGCACATTAATTAGTTTAAGCAGATTCTGTTGGCTGGTTGGTGGATTTCTTTCCTCCAGTCAGAACCAGCTGGTCCGTTTTCTTTCCTCCAGTTTAATGTGTGAAACAAAACCAACAACTCTGAAGTTTATACGGTTTATTCATTTATTCTCTTTATTCTGCATCATGAAGTTGATATTTGTTGAATATTGAGCAGCAGCTCATCACTTTCTCTTTGTCTTGTTTCCTACGTTTCCCATAATGCCTTGTGTCAGAGCTGAGAGGAGTCACAGTCCTGTCCCCTCTCCCCTCCCAGGTTCTCTGGTCAGACTGGGTCAGTGTTTGGACCGCTCATGGCAGCAGAAGAAGCTGATGGCGCCGGGCTGCGAGCCGGCTTCAGTCCGGGTCATGATGGAGGCCCTGAGGCCGCTGGTCCTGGGTCAGAGCCTGGCCGGCGCCGGCGGGGGCGGCTTCCTCTACCTGCTGACCCGGGAGCCTCGGCAGCAGGAAGCGGTGCTGCAGGTCCTCAACAGAACACCGGTGAGAAGCAACACTCCAATTCAAGTACACAACAATGAACCTCAAAACATTAAGTACACAAAAACACAGAAGAGCAGCAAAACATAATGCGGCCCGGTACAGATCTGGTGTTTTCAGTAAGTACCAGGTACATACCAGGACCAGGTTCTGTAAACATACTACAGGTAGTCCTCGACTTACGACGTAGATCCGTTCCTACGCGGCGTCGTAAACTGATTTTCGACGTAAGTCGGAATATACGTACATACTGCACCATATACATGTACAGTACTGTATTACCAAGCACTTAGCATATCCTAACACAGTACCCTACATAATTATCTAAAAACACATACGTTTGGGAGCCATAATGAAGGGAAAAAACAAAAAAGAGTTAATGGCCTACTGCACTAGGATGCTGTTGACGCCGTTCTCCTCGGTCCATCCGCCGTTTTCCGTTTACGACGTTAAAACCGCTTTCACAGTACAGTACAGTATTCCTCCGCCGCTGCACTGCGTAAAGTACAATATTTTCCACCGCTGCACCACGTACAGTACAATATTTTACGCCGCTGCTTTACGTTTACGACGTAAAACCGGTCCATCCGCCGTATTCTGCATTCCGTTTACGACGTAAAACCGCGTTTACAATACAGCGCTACGTTTACGACATAAAACCGGTCCATCCGCCATATGCCGCATTCCGTTTACGACGTAAAACCGCGTTCACAGTACAGTGCAGTACTCCTCCGCCGCTAAGTTTACGACGTAAAACCGGTCCATCCGCCGTATTCCGCATTCCGTTTACGACGTAAAACCGCGTTTACAATACAGCGCTACGTTTACGACATAAAACCGGTCCATCCGCCATATGCCGCATTCCGTTTACGACGTAAAACCGCGTTCACAGTACAGTGCAGTATTCCTCCGCCGCTAAGTTTACGACGTAAAACTGGTCCATCCGCCGTATTCCGCATTCCATTTACGACGTAAAACTGCGTAACTCGAAATAAGGCTTTTCATAGTAAATGGGAGATGCGTCGTAAATGCGAAACGTCGTAACTCGAGACCGTCGTAACACGAGGACTACCTGTACTGGTAATACGAATCCTGTATCGTATGTACTCAGTATTTAAAAATTCAGTAGCTACCATGTACAATTTATATATGAAAAGTATAAAGTACACACACTGCACTCGAGTGTGTATCTGATACTTTCAGGGTACGTAGTGGGCATGAACGGATAACCATTAAAGTTCAAGCAGAAAAATAAAAACTACCGTAGAACAGAACAAAGTGGGTCTGATGGAGCATCGAACATCCGTTTGTCTCACTGTTCACTGTGTTACACAAACCGTAGTTCAAAAACATCCCATAATTCCGAGCGTTTTGTTTCAGGGCCTGGGGGACGTCAGCGTTCACTCAGTGGAGCTGGACTCAGAGGGAATCACCGTCCTGACCTGAAGAACCCACGTCGGAATCATAAAATAAATGAAGAGTTCCTGAAACCCGCTGGATTCCAGCTGCCGTGACAAAGATTTAAAAAATCAACTGATAATATAGAACCGATCTTAGCTGCTGCCTGTAAAGTATCAAGTGAGCTGTTGTTTATTTTTTAGGATCTATTTTTAATAAATAATTCAAATCTGATCAGAAGTACTGATGTTTGAATCGATTAATAAATAATAAATAAATCATCAGAACTTATCAAACATGAAAAATGTTAACTCGTCTCCAACATGTGACTGATTTACTTTAAACCAGCGGATCGTTCACCTGCCGAGTAAAGCTGGAATATCTGGGATAGCCCCAACCATGATGGTACCTCCTCCATGCTTTACAGATGGGTGAAGACTTGCTGTTTAAAAAAAAATATTATTTAACCTTTATTTATACAGGTTGGTCTCAATGAGTCAAGAGGACACATTTTCAAGAGAGACCAGTTTTAGACAGTGAGTGTACAGACAATACAACAATAAAAGCAATTACGGTAAAATAAAAAATTTTGTTATGGAAACAATAAAATCAAAGTGCCATACATAAGAAGGCAACAAACTAAAAACAAGAACGCACTGTATTTGCTCAGATTTTTCTAATGAACTTCTCAAATGTTTGAAATCCCTTAAAGAAACCAAAGTGAACAACTTCAGACTATTTGGCAAGTTGTAACAGGAGCACATTAAGAAAAGTTTGGTCTGCACTGAGGGGACGCTGCAGGTAACGAAAGGCCTTCGAGCACACGCCGTAACTGCATTGACATATAGGATGAGATATAAGAAGGCAGCAGACCAGAGTTATGGATGGCCTTGAACGTGCACAGCTGAATTTGAATTGAAATTCTGAATGATCCAGTGATGGAAACCAAATACAGCACATCACTACAAACCCATCATCCTCACTGTGAAGCATGGTAGTGGCAGCATCATGGATTGTGGATGAGCCTTGGCAGCCGACCTTGGAAGGTGCATGAAGGTAGAGGACAGTGGACACAGCTAACCAAAAAGTTAGCTTTGCTAAACTATTTTCCGCTAATTAAGATTTAGCTTAGCTAACAGCAAAACAATTAGCGAAAGCTAATGCTAAACCACTAACCATTAAGACGACTGTCACTCAGTCGAAGTCACATGTCTTTGATCCTTTCACTTGAAGCTGCGTCCACCACTCAGGTTTTGTCATGTGTACACGTAAAAGTCCTTCAGCTGCTGCTGCCTCGACCAATCAGATGTTTCGTGTACATGCAGTAAGCCAATAGTGCGCCTAACAGACTCTGAGACACACCCACACCAGACAGGAACATGCTTTGATAACAGACTTAAAGTTGGCAAAACCTAATTTAACAGAAGCTAATTCCACTAATGGTTTTGGAAGAAACTACCGTAATTTCAGGAGTATTGAGCGCACCTGAATATAAGCCACACCCACTAAATTTACACTATTATCTGTGGGTGTCCACATTGTAATGTGAGATTCGGATAGATTTTTTAAAACTTATAATTAAATACGTACCAGTAACAATTATGTACAGTATTTTTTATAACATAATAATAATAATAATGAATTTAATTTATAACGCACTTTTCATTAATGAAAATCTCAAAGTGCTAGTCCATAACAATGCCGATAACACGGCTGGTTAAAAATAATAATACAGTAGCCTACCAGAAAGTCAATCACTATCGTCATCTTCCTCCTGCCTGCCTTAGCCCGTACAAAGAAAAACATCCATAAATTATCCACAGCATTGTTCAAATCATGTGAAAAAGTAGCGGCTTATAGTCCAAAAATTACGGTAGTTTTCACTTTGACATAGAAGAATATTTATTTTTTTGTCAAAAAGTCCGTGGGCGGCTGTGGTCGAGTGGTCAGAGCAGTTGTCCTCCAATGGGAGAGTTGGGGGTTCGATTCCACCAGCAGTCACTTGTTGAAGTGTCCCTGGGCAAGACACTGAATCCCTCATTGCTTCCGATGTGTGTCCCATCAGTGTATGAATGTGATCTAAAGCTCTGATTAGTCTCTACAGAATACAGTACTTTGTTCAGATTATCTTTGTAGAGATGTAGTAGTGTTGTTGTGTGTGGAGGTAAATGAGGCACATGTGTTGTAAATCACTTTTTGAGTATCTTGATTAGATGAAAAGGTGCTATATAAGTGCAGTTCATTTACCATTGTACCATGACTGAGGCAGGTACAGAGCTAAGCAAGGTCACCAGATTGAATCTGACTAGAGGGTGGAGGCATTCTGGGTGGAGTTTGCATGTTGCAGCTTTCATCAATCATTTAGGATTTCCACATTGAATTCAAACAATGTGGTAATAAAACAATCACATAAAAACTGGACAAACTACTGTAGCTGTTAATCAGGAATGCAGGGATATTATTAAAAGGCATGAAAAGCAGACATTTCTGCAAAACAGCTAAACCAAAGGACTAACTTGTAACATTTTTTATATTTTTTACTATAAAGTGATGATCAATAAAGTTGAAAAACATTTTTAAAAGCACAAGTAAATAAAAATGTGCAGACTATTTTTATTATGAATTAATTGGGACCAGGTAAATCCAAACATCTTTTTTCAGTATTTTAAACTAATAAAATCAGAAATACGCACACAAAAACTTCAAAATGAACACGGACACTTTTTGTCACAAAACACAAAAAGAAAACCACAAAAGCCACTCAAAACTATTTACAAAGTTCAGTTATAGTTACGGTAAAAACAATTTAAAAATAATTAGATTAGAAGTTTAGGGGAAAAAAGGATATTATAAAATCACATCGAAATTATAGGAACATTAAACACATAAAAAAGTCTTTAAAATGATAATGAGCATTTTAAGGACTGCAACGGTTATGAGCTGACCGGCCCACAGCTGAACCTCAACAAAGACGGAAGACGGGGTTGTCCAAGATGAAGACGCAGCAAATGAGGGTGCAGTGGCGCATTTTCATGTCAACGACCAAGTTCTTCAGACCTACAGGATTCAAAACGTTGAATTATCAAAGAGTTAAATGTTCAAGATAAAGATCAGGCATATGAATAAAAAATAATTATAAATTGATATTGTTTTACACATAAACTTTTATTTATATGCATTTCATGTGCAAAAATCCCTGTTTATGAAAACACACAAGATTCTTTCTGCCTTTTCAGCTATTTTTTTGTTGTTGCTAATTTCAGCTTTTCAAGCTACTTTTTGTGCTCATTTAATTCAGCAAATATGCGTTTCTGCTTTCTTCTGCTAAATTAGGCTTGTTCTTCCATTTCAGCTACATTTCAGCATGATTTTTTTAGGTAATCTCTGCTGTTTTTCAGCAAGTTCTTCTGCGATACTGCATTTTCACAGGAAATGCAGTTCCTCTAATTTTGTTTGAATGTTTCTTTAGATTAACAAACAATAGAAGATGAAGTATTTCTTTCACTAAACTAGTATCGTCAATGTTCCTGGGATTTGAACTCGCATCCTCATTTTCTGAATCGACCGTAGGGGGACGTACTGCAGTTAATCACCCAATTTCAAAATAAAACTTTATTCTTTAAAATAGGCTCAATTCAAAGTATTTTGGGCCAGTGACATGTTTATAGGAAAACAAAACAAACAAACAAAAAACCCGGCAGATGAATAATTGAATACGGTTTGGGACTTTTATTATAATTTTGTAAATGTCTCTTGAAATTTCCTAATAAATCCCAAAGAAGCAGAGTTTTGCCACTAACATATAAAACAAAGTTTTTAGAAAGAAAAGACAGTTCTGATTATTTCTTCTGATCAAATCTTAAAGATGTATCAGTAAATGGGCTCAGGGAGGTCAACATTTCTCCTTACACATCTGGTTTTAATAATAAAAGTCTACTGGTTTGTGTGGTGAGCTGGGGACGACTGATGGATTATTTTTTTCCATTTCAGGCTCTAAAAGAAGCATTAACCAGACGACAAATGATGCTCATTTAAAATATTACAAAAATCAAGCAAATAAAATTTTAAAAATCCACACATTCATGATGGAATGTGGTCCAATGTGCTCCAAAATCTGTGCAAATGTTTTGATGTATTGTTCAGATTTCTTCACATTTACCTTGAAAAGACACAAATTTTATCATTTTTTTTCATAACTTTTCAAGTCTTTGGGATCGTAAAACAAAGCAAAACTCAACTTTTCACTGCACTAAATCAGGATTTTTTTTAATTTACAGTATTTAATCACACAGTTTGTTTTTCATGTGCGTCTAAATTAATTAAATTTTTTTAATTAAATTTATTCATTTTACATCAATATAAAAATACCAACGTTTAAACAGTGTAGAATGTAAAAGACATCAAATGAAAGGTGGCAGAGAGAAGAAATAATCTTATATTATCTGCCCCTTTTTTTTTCTTCAAAAAACAAAGAAAACAAAAGCAAACTCAATCCAAACAATCAACTCAAGCAATGTTTTTCAAGTAATTGAATAGAAAAAAACAACTTCATTAGTTAACTAGAACGTTTACTAATACAATGGATTTAAAGATTTTCATATTTTGTTAACTTAGATTGGATAATTTTTTTAAACACAAGCATAGATTTAGCAAATTTAACATCATTGTATAAATTGTTCCATTCTGTATATCTGTCTAAATATAAAAGTAAATATCTGTAAATAGATATTTAGATAATTAAAACCCTATAACATCAATTAATCTTTAAATTCAATGTCAAGAACACAGTATTGAACAATGGTTGACACCTTTTGATAGAAAATCTCTAAATCCACTTACAGTCCACTCTGCTGATCACACGTAGTGGCTTCATCGACAGAGCGATGCTCAAGTGAACGCCAAATCCTTTCAGAATGAATTCCAGAATCCTAACGAAGACAAACGCAGTTTTAATTTAGCATCACTTTTAACAACAAAACTTTATTTCTTTTGACGTGAGCAGCTCTGATGTGGCCGCACGTTTATCTTTACGACAAATGACTGGGAATGCTCACTCTATATAAGAGATCATGACATCGAGCTTGTCCCAGCGGTTTCTCAGGTAACCTCTTCTACAGACATCCTGGTACATCATAAACTTGCATTCGAACAAAAAGTACCCAATGATGAGAATTTCAGAAACCTGGGGGGATAAGAAGTTACAACCTCACCTATAATGCATAAAAACACCAACGTTGATTTACTTTGTATTTAAATATAAAAATGCATAATCAGCCAAATTAAAAAGGTCATCTTTCTGATGCACACTGGTTATATGTTTATGTAAATAATATGAGTTCACGACTATCATTTGAACTGAGCTGGTCGAGTTTGGAGTTCACACTAACTTTCATTCCAACGGTCAGCTCCTCACACGGATTCTGCCTGAGCTTATTCTCACTGTCAACTATAATGAGCACGATGGACAAGCAGTCCAAAAATTTAAGGACTGTTAAGGATAAAACACATAAAAATTAATACACAGCACAACACACTTGTGATAATTATATACTTTAACAAAGTTCTCAGTCTGCAGTGCACTGACACATTATGGTTAGTGTAAGAAATATTTGGTCCTACTAGACGTACATTTTTTCATCATCGAGGAAGGATTAGGTGTATTCCAAGGCCCTTTGTTCAGAATCCACTTCTGAAAAATCCACAGGGGTCGAGGCTGGAGACAGATTCTCATCCCAGTCCGA